>KE504299.1:0-22543 GCA_000344655.2 Fomitopsis schrenkii | reverse complement strand
TCTATGGTAGTTTAGTCACAGTCTCTTAGTAGTAGCATCAATATATTGTATTCTGTGGAATTATAAATGAAACATGAATAGCAGAACTTTGAATACAAAGATGAACTACACCAGCAACAACGATGGTCCTCATAAGTACAAAGCTTAATGCATTTACATGGGATTTATGCCATGATTACCATTCCATGCCATTCTGATGGCATTTTATTTACCTGGAAGTGAATAATGGTGTTAGCTGTCTTTGTCAAGGTCTGCAAGCCGACAATTGCCTTTTGATGCAACAAAAGGCCAAATATGGTGGGACCATACTTGCCAAGGTAAATAGGTTTTTCCTGATGAGCAGACCTCGGGGTCCTGGTCCCTGGCAGATGGGCTGATACTCACGAAAAGTCTGAACCCCTCTAGAAATGCCTCTATGTGGCCCCTGCTATAGGGAGCGAAGAATATAGCATTGTCCTATGTGCACAATGCTACATTCTTTGCTCCCTATACCTGGGACCACTGCAGTGAGGTATTCGGTCAGTGGGACGTTGAGCAACATTGACCGGGAGCTCCGAGTAAAGCTACAGACGACCAAGATGCCGCTTTAGGCAAGTCTGATCAGGACCTAACCCCGCACTAACCCTATTCGGACAACATAGCATTTGGACACTGTACCGTGCACCAATCGGAGCTATAGAATCAACACAAGCGCGCGGAATACCGCGGGTGTCGTTCCGGTGCTAGTCGGCCCGAATGCGACACGGAAATAATTCGTTGACTCATCCCACAGGTATATGTTGGCGGTTAGGTTGGGTTGGGTTATGGAAGGGTTAGCGGCTTTCCTGCCGAAGATTGGCTGTGAGGAAGGATCTTGGCCTTTGGAGAGGCTACATTCACAATGCCCGCATCCGAATGTACTGTCAAACCGGCTGTAGCAGCACGGAAACACACTGTAATACCTCGAAAGTGTGTCAGTAAGCTGCCCTAACCAACCCCAATGAAGCCCTACGGCCATTAGGAAGTTAGAGCAGCATTGACGTGACAGCACGCCAAGGATCGTCCCCGCCCGCGCGAGGGCCACATGGCGGGACTGCCAAATTTGGCAGGAACGCAAGCGCGCACCTCAGTTGCGCCCGCGGCAACTTGCTCAGCGGGAAGTCGTCCGTCATCATCTACTCTCACGTAACACTCAACCTCGGCGAGTCTACAACAGATACCCACTCGCAACACGCGTACACTCGGATCAAGAACGTATGGAACGCTCGTTACGGCAGTGTCTACACTCAGGCATCATATGCAGATACATTCTCGACCTCCGAACCCTTCTCCGCCGCGGCTTCCCAGCTCCCGACACTCTGGATATCATCCTCCTCCGACTCGTACGCATCAGAGTCTTCGACCAATACCTTGCTATTCGGGCCAAGACGCATCTGACACGGCGGACACGACAACCGGAGCCGTGGCAGCACACACTGCTTGCCGTAATCCCGGCGCACAGCGCGCGGTGGGCGCGGAATGAACTTTCCGGGAGCAGCAGACTCGACGGTGAGTTCTTTCGCTTGGTCAAGTGGGACCGCTACGAACTTGAGTATGCCGGAGTCGATGCGGCATGAGAGCTCGCGCATGGTACGGAGACCGCCCCGAACACGGCTCAGGTTCGTGAAGAGCAGGTCAGACGGCCAGCTGAGGAGGCAGACGGCGTACTTGCGGGCTACATGCGCATAGAAGCCGTACGCGTTCCACCTCATCCGGGCTCTCTCGTCGCCCGCGATGGACCTTTTTCCCGCACGTCAGTAAGGCGGCGAACATACTGCCACCCGCGAGAGACGTACTAAGATCAGCGGTGAGCAGCGAGCGTACAGTGCCGCATTCCTTGGCCAGGCGCGAGCTGTGCTCTTTCTCTCTCTGTCTCTTCTGTTCGAGCGGCCCGGCAGACTTGAAGACGACAACGAGCTTGAGCGGGCGACGATGGTGCGCGTTGGCGGCGTGCTTCGGCATTGTAGCAAGGGGAGTGGGAGATGCAAATGGGGCTGGACAGTGGCTACGAATATGCGACCGAGAGTACATACTGCTAGGGGATATATGCTCCTCACGTATATACCGATAGGGCGCACTCCTCCTTGCAGGATCGCCCGCGCACCGGCTAGTTTGGGACGGTTTGCGTAGTAACACATCTACCCTGCCGCTGCTACGTGACGAGTTCGACGGCATATTGAATTAATCTTAACCTTTGCGTGGAATGCGAGGCCGGATCGCGGCATGAGTGTCCACTTCGCGAGGCCGCTCTGCGCCATCCCGGAGGATATACGCGATCGTCAGCAACCAGTAGTGCTGCTAGGATTGTCGCACATCAATGGCCAGGCGGCGCGGGATTTCACGCGGCTGAATCGTGAGGTACGAGCATACCGGCTTGCTTACACTTGTTATTCATTGCTCACTATCAGGTTTAGCGGTTACTGCTGGGAGGAGGGCTGCGACGTGAAAGGGCCTTGCCACCGTACAAAGTCGCGCGAGTCGCATTCAATCGCCCGGACCAACGTGCAAACGGTACATCGGCTTCGAATAGCATTTGTATTATGTGCAGATAGACTCTGACGTGCCGGACATGCTACAGGATTGTTCCGAGCAATGCCCAGGAACTTCCACGTTCTCATCCAGCTTCATGCGCAAATTGAGCCACTGAGGGACCCCATCGACAGGTGTACAAGTCACCTGTTGTTCATCCCCCCTTCGCGTGCTGGGGCTGCGGCCGCCGTCATGACCTCCCTGCCCTGTCGCGTAGGAGAACCACACCGGAACACTCACGGCGCGTGCGAGATCCCAAAGCATGCGCGGCTCAACCACAATCTTCTAGCCAATGCGCGTGCTCTGAAGGAACGGGAAGAGTGTTCCGAGCGATGCCCAGTCCACTCTGCCAGTACGCACCGTGCTAGATAAGTACTGCATTCAACAGTTGGGCCATTGCAAACAGCGGCTAGGAGGTCTTTGAGAAGACAACGTCACATCACGAACGTGCGGGAGGTCGACTACATCGGGATCGGGTGCCCACGCAGGCTAGCGTGTCTTGACGGCAGCGGTGAAGCTCGCTTCCAAGGGATTACGACAAGTCGCGGAAGCGGGGTGCACCTCAGGTTTCATGCCAAGGTGTGTCATATCTCCCGGATTCGGGCATGCTCACGACATCAAATCGGACCAAGCTAGTTCGTTACCTCTCAGGTGAGAACGACGACGCTCACTGTTGAATCCCAGCTCACCCATACTTAGGAACTACGGAGTGAGTCGGCAAGCAGAGTCGGCACACCGTGACAAGCCAATCACAGACACTCAGATGGAGCCCCCAGATTGCAACAAGGGTCACGCAGGCACAGCGCAAATGTCAAGGTGTATGAATCGGTAGTGGCATGTTCTTGGTGCGTGCTGCGGACCTAATGTCCGCCGCGTCTCCAGGCGAATTTTTGTTGCAGACTGACTATCTGTCATCCCCACCGGACGTGTGATCACTATTTCGGCGCGGGTCGTGCTAGGAGCTGGTACATCTCGAGCCGACTGGGAATAAGGAATAGGTGGCAAGTGCGGATAGCATCCGGCACCGACTACCCATTCTTCTCATGTAGCAAGCCACGAAAACGCGGTCAACGGGAAGCCTATCTTTCGGATGCTTTGGACATGCCGGGACTGCTTCATCCGGAACCAGGAGTGTTCCGAGCGATGTCCAAACGAGAAGACGGTGATATCCGTTACCTGTAGTATGTACGTGAACATGTTTCGAGTGCAGCGGGTAAGTTCTGATGAATTTTCTCGGTTGCAGAGAGGGGCATGACATCGGCACCACCTGTCCCACTCAATCCGAATTGGTCGGTTTTCTGCACACGTACGTACCGTCAGCATCGCATCGTGCGGTCAGCATTGCAGGTTAACAAACAATGGAGTTAGCATTATTGCCGCGGCGCGCCAGTATCGAATTGCGTATGCAACAGCACTCCCGGGCCGCCTCTCACGAGTGTGCCAATATGGAAGAGAGGTTATATGCCTCTGGTGAGCAGGCAGTGGGCGACTCAAGACTGCTGACCGCCGTTGTCTAGACAAATCCGGTGCGGACGAACACAGCGCCGATTCTGAAGGTCGGGAGCTTCAGTCAGCCTCCGCTGGGTCTTCAAACCGGAGTGCGTGACGGCAGCTTGGATGCGTAATGCTCGTGCGCGGCCGTCGCAGGAATCCCTAAGCGGGTCGGGTAAGGATATTTGCATTTGACGATGTAGTACGGCATGATTGCGACGCTGGGTCTCGTAAGTATCCAGGGCCATGCGCCACCGATCCGTTGGATGGCGAGGCGCCCGGATGCTGTACCTGTCGGGTGGTGAGTTGCGACGCAGCATTCGGATCGTACCAGCGGTGTCGTGGGAGTGCAAGGTCGCGGCGTACTAGGATAAAAGGAGCAGCAAACCGTGAGGTTTAGCCAGCTCCAACCCCCAACCCCTCCTGCCTTCGTTTGGCTTTGCGGCCTCGCATCACGAGGTAGCCGTCCCGCGCTAAGTACGTGTCACCTATCCCCAGTGCTAGTGGCCACTCCAGTGCTGACGCAGAGAATTTGCAGGTCGGGATGTCGTGTATGCACACTCCTGTGCCGTCGATGCGGTCGGTACCGCGACGTGTGCTGAGCTGCTGACTCGGAGACACGAAGCGGATGTCGTGGTAGCTGCGTCGCTTGTCAGCGGGCAGGCCGTACGCCGGTATGTGATCCACCTGTATGCTCCGGGTTCCCGCCGTGCTGACACTCGATAGCCAGATAGGTGCCGGGTTGGATTTGAGCTGGCTCGCTGGCCGCTGAGCATTGCCGCTGAGGTTGTCACAGTCTGCGGCGGAAAGTCAGTGTAGCAGACGAGCGAGACGGGGAAGAAAAGAG
Organism: Fomitopsis schrenkii; assembly: GCA_000344655.2. NCBI lineage: Eukaryota > Fungi > Basidiomycota > Agaricomycetes > Polyporales > Fomitopsidaceae > Fomitopsis > Fomitopsis schrenkii. The sequence continues at coordinate 17,658 of KE504299.1, read as the reverse complement.
TGTCTTCAGGTGCGCACTTTGAAGCTATGTTACGTCCTAACAGACGGCTGATCTTCCGCATTGAATCAGGTCCATGACCGTGGCGCGCGCTGCACGCTGGCGACTCACGAGACATGTGCTTAACATGGCTGAAGCCCTGTGGGACCTGTGCTCGTGATTCGTGGTGTCCCGAGGCTGAAGTCCGCCCAAGATGAGCACGAAAGGGAGGATGAGGCTCCCGCCGTGAAGGAGATAACGTGCGCCTCAACGGAGACTGGGAACAGTGATGACTCACTACTGTTCTAGGCCGTCGCCCGCTCTGACCGCCTCTTCGACACAGTGATCTCCACGTGCGCTGGCAGCGACGCCGGTCGTGGGCAGCAGGCACAGGATGGGTCTTCACGTGTGCACCGTTCTAGGCGGTGACGTCTTGGCTCTTGCCCTTGTCGAGCCTCACTGGCGCGAGCGGCGTAGACGGGATGGACCTGCACGGGGACAACGTGGCGGCACTGCTCGACATGTCCGGGCTTAGCAAGGAGATCATAGCGATGCGCGCAATAACGCACTCGCCGGGATGCCCGGGGCTAATGTCTGGCGACGACAACGTGGCAGACACGCGCGGCAGCGGCGGGGGTTTGAGGTTGATTTGTTCAGCGTGCTGGTGGCCAAGTGTTGGCGCTGCGATATTCACGGTCTGCAGATCGAAGTTGGGGGTGTGTTGCTTGTGGGAAGCGGGGAGGGAAAAGCGGTGCTGGTGTGTCGTCAGGTGCATGATTTGGGGCTGTGACTGCCAGGTTGTGAGTTTACGGGCAATTGACCTTCTATACTAGTTCAGGTTCGTGACGGTGCATTGCTCGCTCGGGCCAGACAATGACCGTTCGACACGGGTCAAGCAGTGCGGTCTCTGCGCTGTCCTGCGGCCGAAGTCACACTCAAGATCAACGCGAACGGGAAGATCAGGTAATGCACACCTTGACGGACTCTACTACCTCTCAACTCATGCCTCATGTATCAGTAGCACGGCCGCCGTGACCCCAGGATTCACAGGAAACAAGCTGAGCGGGAGAAGAACGGATACTATGTCAAACGGCGGTTTCGTTGGAGAGGCACTGCGGGCGATAATGTGTGGGACTTGCTCAAAAGGAGCAAATCTGTTCCTCTTGCGCAACAAGCCGTACATAGCGTTGGTATGATGCATTACATAGCTATATACAAGACGCCTATCGCGGGTATTTTGTGATTTCAGTTCTATACGTGCACGTGTGTGCTATGAACGTGTAATAGTTCCAACTGGTACGTATAGTACGATGTGTAGTCGGCATTTGGTGCTCACCTCGACGTCGGCTCGGCGCTGTCCGTAGTGAAACGCAGGTGTGCGAGGAGCACCGTGTCCGACACTCCGAGTCGACACCGTGTTTGTACTCATGTCGAGTGCGTGGCCCTCGTAGACGGGGCCCGCCCACTATCGACGATAACAAGTTGGTCGTCACGTTGAAGTGTCCCCATGGCTGGCCTTCGCGGAGGACAATGTTGAGATAGTCAAGCAGCCGAAGAAATAGCAGCCCTCCGCGGGCCGGGGCTGTGACTGGTGCACCTCGTTCAAGACAACAAGTCGAACAAGACCAGTAAATGGTCTCTCTGCAATACAAGCACATAATACACTCCCGACTGTGATATGGTTTTTTCTAGCAACCGCACGAGCAATCACGTCACCTTCATCGTCGCACTCTCCGCCCACTGCAACAGCGTCTGCCTGCTGCTCCGCATCCACGACGCATACTCCCCATGCTCGTTCACGCCCGCCCGCAACGCCATCTTCGCCAACGCCGCACTCATCCTCTTCTCGCACGCGCGCATTGTCGCGCCGGCCCCCGCGTTCTGCTCGCTCTTGTACCGCATGACCACCGCGCGCAGGGCCACGTCATACCGCACAAGTGTGTCGCGAATCCGGTCAGCAGCGGCGGCGATCGCGGCCTCGTCTGCAGGTGTCGCCAGCCTGACCAGGCTTTGCGCGGCCTCCCAGGACACGTCAAAGAGCCCACCCTCCCGCCGGAAGTGGAACAGCGCGGACGCAACGCCGAACGCGACACGTCCCATCCCTCTCACTGAATCGCGCATCCCGGGTGCGTGTACTAGAACGAGACCCTGTATGTATCATCAGTACTATGCCCTCGGATCGTGCACAGGGAGACCATGTACGCACGTGCATGACCGTCACTCGACTCTGGCACTCGGCCAGCCACCGCGCATATAGCTCCGCTTCCAACAAGGGTGCGCCCTCCGCATGGACGCGCTTCACAAAATCCGTGTGGCATTCAGCGAGCCACTCTTTCGCGAGCGTGCACACCCGCGCCAACCCTGACTCGCCCCGCGCAAGCTCCTTCAGCTGCCCCACCGCCTCGAGCGCGTCCTCGTTCGACCCGGATGAACAGCGCTGCAGCAGGGCAGCAAACGCGACGCGGTCGACGTTGTCGCGCTTCTTCTCGACTTTGGTAGGCCGCGCAGACGGCACGAGTGGGCTGACTGGTCGGACCGTAGAGGTAGTCTCAGACGCAGTGTCAACTTGCGATGACGAGGATGCAACCGGCGGGGCAGCGGCATCTGTACTAGGCTCATGACTATGGTCCGATACGAGCTCTGCCGGAGGGATGGCCACAACGACTGGACCAACTGGCTCGGCGAATGGAGCCCGGAGGCTCATCCTTTGACTAGTCAACATTGCGAAACCGCCTGCATGCACAGCTACAGTAGTCTCGCATGACGCTAGACCTGCGGTTGCCGGGCCATGAAGATCTAGGGGTGGGGATCGTTGAGTGGGCCCCAGGGGCGTACTCGCTGACAATGTAGATGCTGCAGGTGCCGCGGATGCCTGGGATGCCTGCGTACGCACTTCCATTGTGCTGGACGCCCGGCCATGAATGTCAAGGGGCGGGGCTTGCCGAGTGGGCCCCAGAGGCACACTCGGTGATAACGCGGACATGAAGGGGTCCTGCATTCGAAGTTCAGTCCAGTGGTTGGTGAGATGAGGTGAAGGGAGGAGAACGATAGGGAACGATTCTCTGGGAGATTCGGCCTGAGTGGCTGATGGCTGGACATGGCTTACTGGAGGAGCATTGTATGTAGCTGGCTTGGCCGGTCCAGGGATTGCAAGGGAAGGAACACTAGGTCGTATCCTACGAGCAAGAGGTGCCGCCGTCCGTAAAAAGAGCTCTGGTGGAGCCGTAGAATTCACGGTTCTTACTTCTTGTAGCGTACAATCGTACTCACCTCCTGAAGAGTACGCCGCCGGGTTGTCCGGTAGAATTTTAGCATAGGCCAGGTGTTCGTGGGCATCGGCATCTTGTTTCGTGCGAGATTTTGGGGCACATGCACCCAGAAACTCCGTCAGGCTGGAGGATCCGCGCAATCCAAGCCCCAGGGCTTCTCGCTCTTCCTTCCATGGCGCAGGCAAATGCTTCGATAGTTCGTGTGCTAGTATGTCTTCGCGTTCTCGAGCACGAACTTCAGAGACCTGCCGTGAGCCAGATAAAGACGGCTCTGCGGATGCAGCGGACGACATGGTGGAGGAAAGGATGAAAGCGCTGAGCGCTGAGCAGCCACCGACGCGTCCACCTCGCCCCGGTCACATGTCTCAACGGAGAATACCGTCTCAGCGCTCCTGTGGAAATGTCATCTCTTCTGCCCATGAACAATCACGAGAAAAATAGACATAAACCAGCCTCGATTGCATTCGAAACAACAAGTGAGCGTGTCATGCGCTACAACTTCCCCTTCTCCAGCTTCTTGATATACGCAACTCCTGCACCCAAACAGATCTACGAGGCTACATGAGCTCTGGAGCCCCACGGAGATAACACGAATACAGCACTTGCCTTGCCAGTATTCACGTTCTTCGTAACGAACGTCAACTCCGTCGTGCCATCCGGGCCAGGGCCCACCTCCCACACCGACGTCTCGAGTGCGTCGCCAGGTTTGACGGGCGACGTGAAGCGCACCGCGTAGAACTTGAGTGACGTCGGGTCCTTCCCGCCCACTGCGGACACGAGCGCGCGCGCAGCGAAGCCATACGTCGCGAGTCCGTGCAGGATCACGCCGCCGAACCCGGATGCCTGGCCGATGCTCGGGTCTGTGCGAGGCAACAGCGCATTAGCGCGTGAGCATCATGATTTGAAAGAGGTAGCGCACCGATGTGGAGCATGTTGTAGTCACCGCTGAGCCGGTAGATCGCCGCCTGCTCGGGCGTGGTCTGGTCCCGGATGACCCAGTCGGGCTTCCTGTCCTTCGGGATGGGCTTCGCTTGGGGAGGGCCTGCGATCCGCTTGGAGAAGCTGCTACCGGTCGGCCGTGCACCGAGGTTGAATGCGGCGGACTGCGAGGTATTAGCTACAGGGTAACGAGGGCGGTGGCTGAACGCACGTAAAGCTTCGCGTAGGGCGTCCCACTCCCGTCAACGAGTACTATCTCTTCTTCGACGAGCAGGCCGGTCTTATTCTCCGTCACGCCGGTGGTGCGCTTCTTGAGCTTCCATCCCGACTCGCTCACTGCTGGTAAGGGCTTGAGTATCTCGATGCTTTGCGACCCGTGTACCTGAAGCGATTAGATGACCATCAGCAGTACAGTACGACACGTCGCTCGTAAGACTCACAACGCGGTCCGGGTTGAGCTTTGGCAAACCAGGGACTTGCTTGCCACCAGCCATGAGCTGCCGGAAGTCGACTACGTCCTGGCTGGTGCCTTTGAAGCCGAGGACTACGGGGTACGTTGGGAATGGTGCCCATGCCTTACCAAGTTCTAGGAAACAGTTCAGCACTGCACGAAAGGTGATATCGGAGTATACTCACCGTTTACCAGGGAGAAATCATCTTTCTTGGCACCAATCCCGACCGCATACACTAGGAGGTCCCTCTGGTTCCAAGCAACCTACAACCGGGTCAGGCGAGGTCCGTAGACACCCGGGGTAAACGCACCGGCTTATCGTCATGCTGGTAGCCAACAGCTTTCGCGAGGTCGACGCCCGACATCGTGGGTGTTCCGGGGTGGTGGTGGGGAGACTCGAGGAGGATTATTCAGGTGTTTATATCGTGGGCCGTGGCATTTGTTTCGGGCTTCGGGGTGAGGATGGGCGACAGCGTACCGGACCAGTCCGCATGACTGATCCCAAGCCAGCGTAGCGTCTGAGTCCCCTGTATTACGGCCGGTATTCCTTTCCCAGTACGCCGTTTGAAGTTGGCAAGGTACCCAAATGAGCAGGCGTGTGCGATAGAAGTCGTGTTTGGCGTGAAGCCATAGCTTCATCTAGCGACATGGGGAATCCGCATCCATGACGCACCGTGGCAGCGCTGAGGAGCCCGATCGATCTCGATCGCAGACTCGTTGCGCCCTCTCGAGTCTCTTCCCCTGGCGGCCGTCTCGTCTCGTCTCCTTGCGCCCGCCTCTCTGCGCCCCCACCGACGTCACCACCGCGCGCTCTGGCCATCCTCGCGGTCCTCCTTTGACGTCCCACGTTGCCCCCTCGAACCTTCCCGTGTCCCTCCATCTGCACGCTGCACCGCTTGCCTCCCTCGCGCCCGACGCTGCCAGCACGCATCTCCTCACGGCCTCTTGTGACGGGCTCACCGGCGTCTGGGACACCTCAATCCCTGAGGAAGACAAAGTGCCTGCAGAGGAGCCCACACAACGCAAGAAGCGGCGCCGTGTTGAAGAGCACGCATCCCGTCCCAAGCGGAAAGCACCCTGGCCGTACTCAAAAGCCATACCGCGCGCGTGTCGAAGGTTGCTTTCGACACGAACGGCGAGCAGGCATACAGCTGCGGGTTCGACTCGACCGTCAGAGTGTGGGACGTCGAGAACGGCCTTTGCACGAACACAGTCGTACGCCCCCTTCTGCATTTACCCCGCGGCATAACGGCTGATCATTCGCACTCGTCTACAGGCAGCTTCCTCAAAGCCATTCCTCGACCTCGCGCTCACGCCCTCCGCCACCTCCGCGCTCGCATGCTCGACCGACTGCACCGTGCTGCAGTACGACTGCCGCGCCGCCGTGACACACCTCTCCGCGCCGACCGCGTCGCCTCGCGGTCTCGCCCACCGCCGGCGAGCACCAGCTCGTGGCGGGCTCGTACGACGGTGCCGTCCGCCTGTGGCACCTGCGCAGCACGAAGAGCGCGGTGACGAGCGTCCGCGCGTGTGTGGCCACGCCGAAGAAGGGCGGCAAAGTCATCAGTGTGGATTGGGCGCGCGGCGTCGTTGGGGTGGGTAGTGAGCGCGGGGTTGAGATCTGGAGGGTGGGCGAGAGCGAGCAAGTCCCGCGTAATGGTCGATCGTCGTACGTCATTAGAAATCTGCTACCGTGGCGATCAGACTGACTCTTTGCGTGTGTTAGGAACCTTTGCTGTTACGGCACCGAACTACTCCAGATTTCCGTACACCACGAAGAGTTTAGATGGCAAGGAGATCGACAAGCACGCGCGTCGCAACGGGGTCCTGGTGGAGGGCCAGAGCGTGTCGGGGCCTCGCCCCCTAATCAACGAAGAACTGCTTCTGACGACGCCCGTTGGGTACGGCTTTAGTCTTACTGAAAAGCACTGGAGTACTCTGAGGCCTCTGCTTTTCGCTCAACGCGTGCACTTGACGTCAGCCCTAGAATTTGTTGTGGAACACGTCGCACCGTTTGGATGGAATGACGAAGCTTGCGTGCAGTACGAGGACTGGTCAATGACTAGTCGAGAGAAGGTCGACTTCGTTGACTCGAGGTACGTGTGCGACTCGTCTTTGCTGCTGTCTGACACACACAGTTCTATTCCGCATCTTGCGCTCCTGACCGGCGACCCGCGAACATGGTGTATTCACCACATTGGTACGTGTTCTTCTGGACGTGGCTTTCTCCTGTCCCTACCGTTCCGATGCGCACGCCGAGTCACCGCCTCCCCTTGTGCTGCTGACACCGTCCCTCCACAAGGGTGTCAGACTCTCTCTCCAGCCGATCTCCGTGGATCGACCCATTGCGCGATCATCGTCGCCGGACGACGACGATCTCCAGTTCCTCGACATCCAGCCCGACCCGACATCGACCAATCTCGAGGTCAACGAGTTCTTGCAGCTGTGCGCGGTTCGCCGACGCGCCGCCCGCTCCCCACCCCAGCCGACAGCCGAAGAAACGGATAGGGTGGTGAGATACGAGAGGACCGCGGGCAGGAAATGACGTGCGACGCGTACGAGGGTGCACTACACGCCTGCTCGCTGGAACACTTGCAGCCGCCGCGCGAGCTCGCGCCGCTGATCTTGACGGTCGTCGCAATTGGTCAGTGGCTCACAACGGAGCTACTACGTGCGTGCGCAGCTGTCTTCATCCGTGGCACTTACCGCCACGCACGCAGGTCAATGCGAACGCGCGCGGTGCACAGATAGCCGTGCGTGCGCTCCCGTGGTATACGTAGTTAGTGGGTGTCGTAGCATAGGCCAAATATATTTAATCTAGGTTACGAAACATGCATGCGGCGGCATCAGACGTGGGTACGAAGAGCCAAGGACTTGGGCACTGCATATGGGACACCGAGATCCGACATGTTCGAGTTCGTACATAGGCATTTGTATCCGCTCGCATTCTCGAAATGGGCTCTGGCGTGACGAGACGAGTCAGCATTACGCGACGACAAATGACACATCTCGACGGCGCTCTACCCACCAGCACAATTCGCCCGTACTAGTGCTTCGGACGTATCCCTTCACCTCGTTGAAGCGCAATGTCGTGCTTGCCGTGTGTGATGCCCTGGACGACGGGGGGCGCAAATGGGACAAGCCTAGTTGTGACAGTAGGTTAGTAGTGCATGGCTGACGACGGTGGTATGGAGGGAACCAGGCAAGTCCTGCAGTGCAGCGCGTAGTGCGGCTACGACCTCCAGCACACTACTCATAGCAACGAGCAGCCTACACAATGTCCCCAAACATGGCTGGTGAGCACATAACCCCGTCCGACGCAGCACTCACCTCGTGCAACAAGCAAGCGAGACGACCCAACGACAAGGATGCGTGAGCGAGACCGGGAGGAAAGCATGGGGATACAGGACGACAAGGGCGAATGACAGGGAAAGACCCCGTCGCTGCCCTTTCCCCTTGATCCTCCAACGCCTTTTATCCTCTGGCGAGGCCGGGCGCCACCGTAAAGCCGCGGTGCAGGTCGGCGCTGTCCGCAAACCACCGTTTCTCCGCTGCGGTGTCCCTGACGGCGGGACCCTTGGTTCCGCGTTACGTAGCGAGCCGTCGCGCGTGCCACGAAATTTTGCCCGTGTCACGATCATATACGGCATGAGCGTTGAGATATTGCGGGTAGGAGTGTTGTACCATGGATGATTCCATGCACGCGACACGATTTGTCGAGCTTCGGCTCGATGCTAGTACAAAGTGCATTGCAATCGAGCGCGCCCATCCGATTGCCCAGGCATTCGGAACTAGTTCTCCCGCCGCCGGTCAATCCCCCACCGAAGGTAGCAGTAGCGCGGCACAGCTGTTGAAAATAAGCAGAGTGCCGTGATCAGTCAGTACGGCAGCAAGCGAATGAACTGAACGACGACCTCCAGACGTACTTTCCCCGGCTTGCATTTCCTGTACGTCCTCACTCTTTTCGGGCCGTACTCATGGGGCCGCCGACTCCTCGCAACGATACTCCCAGTACCTCTCCGCCCACAGACACTTGGATTGGGCGTCACGAGAATCTAGCGGGTATGATTTCGATGACGTTCAAGGCCCCCTTCTTCGTGTTCCGCTACCCTAGATTCGGATGCAGTCGTCAGGTCAAGGACTCTCCAGAGCAGCCTCCGCGGCCCTTACTGCGAATAGCATGTCCTGCATGTCAAGAAACAGGTACTCGTTCCGACGCTTCTGAGTTTTGAACAGCGCCGGCGTAGAACTCTGCTATGGAAACTGTGACAACGACCGCGCGGACACCTCAGATGTGACTACGGGACGTCCCATGTTCTCCGGGGCTTGCGTTCTGATCGGCGTAAAATGACGCACATAGGTGTCGGGGCTAACAGCAGCGGATGGTCGCCGTGTCGTCGAGCACGAAGGTAGGCGGCACTGCACCGGGTGCCGTGCAAATGCCTAGTTTCGAGCCCCGTGAGGACTTGTTCCGAGGGTTCACAGCGGTGATATTTCATCACCTGCCTGTGCCCTCGATGCATTGAATCCTCGATTAGCGGGGGGGATGTCACGTCACACAGCCTAGCCGTGAAGTTTGCTATTAATCATGCAAAACAATATATTGGTGGGACCACACACCTTGCAACGGCTCACGGACTAGATCCGTTGCAGCGACTGCAATGATGTTCGGGACCTTTTCGCATCCGGAGCACTGCCTCAATAACGCCGTGGTGGTGTTCGTACGGCTCGGACCACTGGCAGGCTATGCAGGAGTGTTGAAAGCGGCACACAACACGGGGGACGGGCCGGGAAACAGTGCCTGAACACAAAATTGCGGCGGGCCGCGCGTCGCGCTTGACTGCAGTATTAGCCTGATGCAATCGACCTGTAATGTTGGCTCAGTGAAGCGGGGAAAGCGTCGGGGTCTTTCAGGGTTGGAAGGCCCGGTTGAATACCCTAGTAAAATCAACGTGAGTGTGACGGCACGTGTGATAGGTTCGTGAATACCCGCGCCAGCGCTGTGAAGAAATCAAAGACCGTTGTCAACGGCCGTGCCATTAGCCGTACTCTGACTCATTCCGTGTCGCGCCATGTCTTCTTTCGCCCGTCTCGTTCCTCCCTGGGCTGTGCGAATGAGTCGCCTATGGAAGTATGTCCGGTACACACCAGCTCGAACTGGCAGGGCAGGGTCGGAGTGCTACCCGAGCACTCAACGGAGCTCCTCGTGCATGTATGGAACACGCCACTTCGGGGCTTTCAGTTCTCGACAGTCGCGGGGCGAATTCTTCTTCTCGAGGTGAGCTAGGAACAACCACAGAATGATGCATGCGGTCACCAGAATAGACCGCAGATGGGCCTCACCACGCAACGCGACAGGGACGTGAGGAGTGTTCCGAGCAGTGCTCGGACACTGCTTCCCCGTGTTGCATGTCTCGAGATCTTCGAGATTGTATCTCGAAGTTGCCGTACTACACAGGCCCCGTCCCAGACGTATTGTTTGAGTCGCGGTTCGTGAGATACCTGGGACTCGTTCGATCGGACCCGGGCAGACCAGCCCGGGGCAGATAGGACTCCTACGCGCTCGACTTGCCGAGGAAAGAGTGAGGTCCTAGCCGACGTATGGCAATAACCACTCACTGTTTCGCAGTTCAGAGCGCTCCGTACTGACGGGGCCAATCCAATCATGAGACGAGCTCTTTACTCACAGGGGACCCGTATTTCTTGTCTCGTGCGAATGGCGACTGACCTGTGCTTGTTCTCTTTTGATACATCTAGCAATGAGACCGAGATCAGTAGATTGAACATGTCGGAACACTGCGAAGCCGCGACTCATCGCGACGACGGCTTCATTCTCCAGCACTGAACACACTTTGCTGCAGCACACACACATAGGCTGCCTTGCGGTCTCGTAGCATTGCGTGGCCATGCCCTTACCGTGAAGTGAGCACGACTCGCAGAGCCTTTTCAGCGTCCTGTCGGAAACATGCGGCGCGCTGCGTCGCGGACTTGCGGTTTGCATTTTAGCCTTGAATATAAGCCGTGAGCCTGACATTGTCAGTTCACTTGACATCTGCGCCGCGGCTAGGTGAGCTCATTTACACTGACTGACATAGTCCACTCTGCAATTGCGGGCAGGCGTGCGCTCTCCGCGTCCTCCAGATCGTTCGTCTAGCACTTCGAGAGAGGCCATTCATTCGCTTGGATAGTCGCAATGAGCCTTTCAACGGGGCACGTTCCCTCCGGCCTGGTCATGCCATTGCGGCTATCGAGACTCAGCATTCGCCGAGCCGCATATCTCAAATGAGTCGCACTCACCGCCAATCTCGTTGTCCCGTCACACGTGTGACTCATTGACTGCACGCCGCTCGCTTCAAGTTCCACAGCCTCCGCATCCGAAGAATGGGTGGTTGGTCCCGGATGTGATCCGTACTTACCACCCATTAGCTATACTCGGCCGGCTCCAGATGCGCCCGAACTTTTCTCCTTGATGCGACTCGGACGGATTCTCGGTCATATCCCGCCATTGGCCCGTTCTCAACAACTGTGTACATAGCCGGGATAACCGCGCGCATCTGGGCACAGCTCAGAACACTCCTGCTGCCATATTCTCAGCATGTCTTAGTACCCGAAGAGGAGCTTTCGACCTACACAAGAGATGAGATACGAAGAAGCCCTGGAGACCAATGTGGGTGTTGGAAAGGCGGCGGAGCTCGTCTGTAACAACTCAGCTAGTCCACTGTCTCAAGATCTGAGTGCACACGAGTGCCAATCTCGTCATGACCCTTATTGAGCACGCCGGAAATTCCAAGCATCGAAGCCTACATAGAGCAGACGCGGCACATGCTTCCCGGAGGAGGTCTCCGAGAAGGAGGTGTCGAAGCGATGCGACGGCGGATTCCGGGAGAAAGCTGAGGACGTCATGGCAAGACGTACCCCCGCGTGCTCTTCGGCAGGAGTGATGCCAAATTCTGCCATTGATATGGAAACTGACAATCACCGCGCCCCGCACCGCTCAATCGGCCGTCTTGCGCGCGGTCATATTCCCCCGCGCGTCAGGACGCGCAGCAACTAGCGAGTCTATACAACCTAGAGTTCGCACGTCAATCGCCGAACGCACGCTTTGAGAGGGACCAACACGCCGAGACGAGAGCCGGCCCCAACACCGCAGGAGTGGAACACGGAGGGTCACCATTACAATGATCGGCGAGGTGGTGGATCTTGTCCATCACGTTGTTCCTCTCCAATGGGCCGTGTAGTAGCCCCGGGCCATGCGATGCTGTCAGACACGTGTATCGCGCGTAGAGTCAGCATCGAGAACACTCGCAGTCATTTGCTGCATCCTCCTGACCAGTAACAGGAGTCTTGAGGTGGAAGAGACTCCTGTAGGTACCGCTCCGAACCTTGTCGATGGTGTTTGGCTCCAGGTCAGCGCGGAGTGAACAAGGCACATGCTTCCCTGAGGAGGTCTCCGAGAAGCCGTCATCATGACACGATTGCGACCCCGAGACGAGACGACCGTATTAGGCTGGTGAAGAGTCTTTGACATACAGTAGTAAGCGATGGCAACCGAACGTACCTGAATCATGGACCCCGTCATGCACACCCAATCCGACTCAGCAATGTCCTTTGTTGATCGCCGCTGACGGCTCCCGACAAACGCGGATGCTTGAGGTGTCTTCAAGACATCCGGGCTTGCATGGTTCCGGCCGCGGGCCCCATGCGAGTTGACTCCCAACACAAGAGAGCGTGGGATCGCGCCCGCATATACTAGTAGGGGCACCAAGGGACAAGCTGCGTCAACCGTCAACGGCGAGCAACCCTGATGCGGCGGCTGCCACGCTCGGTTGTGCTTTCAGCGTCCGGTGCAATGATTTTGCAGTAAGTATGGCGCGTGTCGTCAGCTCAGCATGAAAAACTGCCGGATGGGCCTTGGACCACCGGCGCGCGAAGAACCTGGCCCATCATAGCCGACGGCTGAGTGTCAGCAAGCCATGACAATAATCGGGGCGAAAGCACCCGTTAGGACAGGCCTGAGACCGTGAATACCATGCGTGCCGGTGGACATGTCGCGCGAGAATCCTGGACGACTCCATACTCGAACTGCTGTGAGCAGACGGAATAGTTCGACGTATCCGCGGGGTACATCTAGTCGCCGAAGCAGCAATTCTGCAGATCCAGGGCCCAGTGAAACGCGAAGAAGCCCTGGAGACTGTTGCAGTAAGCGGGGCGACGTGCTCTCTGTCAATGAATACGTCACTGGGCACGCAAAGACCCTGACGGTGAACCGGGGGCGACACATCCCGCAAGACCAGCAAGTGGGCAGGGTCCTCAGGGCCGATTTGGCGCAGCTATGGCCGACAGTGTGGGTTGTCGAATCCGCGGTTACGCACGCAACCCGGGATGGTGTCCACCGAGTCTTCGAGTTGCGCTCTGAGATGCAACGGCACCAGCGAGTGCGCCCCTGCCAGGCATAGGGCCATTGAAAAGGCAGCAAAAGCAAGGACGACACCCCAAGCGTCGCCCTCGCCTGACCGCCCTCGCCACTGCTGCACACATGGTACAACACCTTGTTCTCGTCTGTCTAATCGACTCCGCGCGCAGGAAGCCGCGCTACTCCTCCCTGTTGTCCGAGAGCAGGGGCCACCTCCGCTCCGTCCTGACCAACGGGCTGCGTACGTGCTTGCGCTCAGACACTCCCTTCGCGCCGCTCACTGCTACTCGATTTTCAGGCGAAGCGACGGGAGTACCAGAGGCGCGCATGCGTTATAACGAACACGACCTCTGGAAGCACGTTGTGTGCCGATACGGATACAAGCTCGTTGGGTGGCCGGCTCACATTCCGTTCGCGAATCTGAGCGCCGTCAAGGGCGGACGCCGGCCGCTCGAAGAGCTTCTCCAGCTCTGGAATACAGGAAGACTCACCTTCGTCCGTGTCGCGTCTCGATCCGAGATTGACGCACTAAAACCACGCACCACTCGGAAGCGGGCGTCCCGGCGCGACCTAGGGACCCATCGCAAGCCGCGTTGCTGCGGCCACCGAGGCGCGATAACGCCGCTCGCCATTCTTCCGGAGGTCGACATGCGGGTTGACGCGGAGATGAAGGCGTTCGAGAGGGAGCACGGTAGACGGTTGGCGGAGGGAGAGCTTGCAGACGGCCCGATTGAACTGTTTGAGGACGAGTTGTCGTAGTTGCTGACATAGACAAGATTGATCTATGCTGTCGTATGTTGAGTTCCCGCAGAGTGTATGCAGCCAAAAGAGTTGGCCTACAGCCGCTAGCAAAGTTGTGTTCGTCGTCGTAGTTACGCATGAAATCGAACATCGCGGCGCTGACCGGTGGCTGAATCGCGAGCGCTTCGTTTCCGAATCAGGCAGATTGCCTCAGACTGCCAATTGCTTGCTTGCGCTTGTTCGCTGTGCTCACAACTCGGATGGGCGCACAATTCAAAACCCCGTCACAAGCGACGGTACAAGGGGTCCAACGCGTAGCTTCAAGAGCACTCCGTAATGTTTGAAAGAACACAACTTCGCTTATGGTAATCACAATGACTAGTGCTCTTCGACACCGCTCGCTGTCACCTCGCCGGCGATTTGCACCTGCCGAATGTGCGGATAGGCCGGAAGATGCACAAATGATCCAGTCAGATAAGTAATCAATCCAGTTCCAATGATCCTGGGGACACATCCTGTACGAGACAGACTATACTTCAGGCAGCAATGGCTGTCTGGAGCATGATCTGTGTCGTACAGGGCCTGTTCCCATTAGTAGTTGAGACTGTGAGACCGGGCTTCATAGCAGGACCTGGTAAGAAGATCAGTGAGGCATCTGTGGCTGTGTGACGTAAGTGCGGTGAGATCGGAGCCATTCTCGCTTGGGTGAGAAGCACAATCACCGAGGATCTGAGTGGAAATCAGGAAGTGGTACGACAATTCAAATGAGTCAGAATGGCCTCATACTGCGCCGGTCTAATGACACTTCTGAGAATGAACACAAACACTTACCGTGTGTAAAGGCTTCCATATCATTGCTTCTTGAGTAAGTATGGTCAATACAGATTTGTACTCTGATCAACCATTTCTCTCGGCAGCCATGTCCTCTTCACTCACCTCATCCTCTATCCCCATTTCCTCCATCCAACTTCCCTTGAGCTACCCATTACAGCTCCTGCACATCTTCAAGTTGGTAGGAACACATCATAATCGGGGTGACCGGGACAACACACCCAGCCATTGTGAGTCTATGCTCGTGGCATATAAGCTTTCATTGACGACTCTCTTCCCCGGTCAGTGATTGAATGTACACAACGAGACACGGGTCAGCAACCGAGCTCGCCGCACAACGGGCACGGTGATAGACTCCTACTGCCTCGTGAGTTCTTTTTGGTAACATACAGTGTTTCATTGCATACTGACGTATCTCTTTGCACCTAGGGATTGAGCTGTATGTGAGAGGACACATAGCAACTGTGACGGGCACTGCACGCGGGTATACGTACCAATTGCACCCATGCGTAAGGGAGCTTCACGGGCGAGGTCGAGTTGACAGAGACGCCCCGGGACGACAGAACGGGCGAACTTTCCTTCGCCCCGGACCAACTCCGTGAAGCTTGGGCTCCGGTGGGCTCCGGCCTTGCCGATACGCGAAGGAGACGACCTCTGCGCTTTTCGAGACGACTGCCAACCCCACTACTCCCCAGCTCCCGGTCCAACGAGGGTGACATTGAGTCTTCTATGCACACGCGCCGAACGCAAGAGGTCGACATTTCTCGCATCGGGCGGCGGATGCCGCGTCTGTCCAGCCACTGCCGGAGTGGCTCCACCAAGCTCAGGCTCTCGCGAGCTTCGATGGGAGCCGGACGGCCGGGAGACTTTGCCCATCCGCGTCAGATGCCCCAGCAACTGACTTGCGGTCGAGGTACTAGGAGCACCGGGTGACAGCAAGCAGGCCGCTCGCACCGCTGCCACCTGTGCGGCCACTTCTGGGTGTCGCAGTGTATCGACACATGCTCGGTGGACGCGCGACATTGCTCGGTCTTCGAGCCCGCAGGCACGGGGTCTTGCGAGAGACTTGCAGCACGGTGGTCGCTCAACTTGAAGGCCACGGGAGGCAAGCGAACTCGCGAACCTCTGCCCGCATGCCTCAGACCGGACGATGCCGCGATTGGCTGTCCGGGGCCTGCCGAGAGGCAGAGGTCGAGCTGTCGCTGTCGAAGGCAACGAGGTGCAGTTGGCCGCGTTTTTACGCTCGTTTGGCAGAGACCGCTGGCTGGGCCCTCCGGACCGTGCTTCCCGGGCGCGAAGGCGGGTGAGGTGAGTTATGCAACTCTCCGTCGCTTTCGAGTCAACCAACTGGTGTGTTTCTCCAGATCACACGCATGCTCTTCGCAAGAGAAGAAACGGTGCGGCCGAACCGAATACCGCCAAGTGAGTTATGCAGCTCACCTTCAGTAACGGACCACTGATCTTCAGTGCAATGGTGCACAGCGAGTCGGTGTGGACGGCGTGCTTTGCGCGCCATAACGAGCACACGGCGCACGCACAAGGTACAGCGGTTGGAGCATGGAGGCAGAACATCCCTCGAGATTCAAGTCCGCGCGGGCATTGGGCGCATGATCGTCCTGCCAACTTGAAGGCGACGAGATGCGAGTGAATGCGTGGTCCCCTCGACGCAAAGGACCTTTCCCCGCATGCTTCAGGCCGGACGATGCCGCGTTGGCTGTCTGGGAGTTGCCGGGAGGCAGGAGTCAAGGTGTCGCTGTCGAAGTAGCGATCTGTGGTTCGACGAACTTCAAGTCGTTTGGCAGGGCCCTCCGGACCGCGAGCCCCGGGCCGGGACCGCGAGAGGCGGGTAAGGTGAGTACTGTCACTCTCCGTCGCATTTGAGTTACTGATTCTAGAGCAAGTACATGCTCGAAGTGGAGGCTGGCGGCGGTAGCGTGAGCGGTGCTTGTCGACGCGTGCACGGATTGGCCGACCGATGGGGTGGCGGGCGTGGAAGCGGTGCACTTGGAGAGATCGCAGCAAGTGCTCTCCGGACCGCGTCCTGCGCGCCCCCCGAGCTGCGAGCATGGGGCGACCACACCGAATTCCGCAAAGGTCAGTCATGCAGCCACCTTTCACCGGCTCTGCGCGCACTAATTTTCAGTGTCTAAGGGTCGTGACGGTGACTCGGATTCTACGCTCCAAACGTGGGGAGATGCCGGGAGGTAGAGTCGACGTGTGTCTTTGCGCAGAAAACATGAGGCGCACCGGGAGTGTGAGGAGGATGGGGCTTGAAGGAATTCGCAATTGACATCGTTGGCGAGACAACAAGTCGCCACTCGTGTTCTCTGCGTTTGAACGAGCAGGATGGGCAAACCGCGGCGCGAGCAGAAGCGCAACAGAACCCGCCTAGTTATGGGGCGGGTGGTGGCTTCAGCTTCTCAGCAAGGCGAGGCACGGGCAGTGTAATGTACGCCGAACGTGCTGGATACGGCGGGCGGCGGGCGGGCCGGAGACAAAGTGACAGCTGTGGAAGGCGAGTGTGAGCCAATTTCGGACTGGATTGGAACTTACGCTGATGGCGGGCGCAGATCTGACGAGGGCGAGCACAAACCTGACGAGATTGGAGAATAGACGAGGGAGAGGAGATGGGGAAGGCGTAGATTTGAGTGTACACAATGTGACAGAATGCATACCTGCGCGGAACTGTGTGTCTGTGCGTTTGGACTTGCCGCGCTTTCCGGCCTGATTCCGGCCTTTTTTCTGGCCGAACTTCAGAGTTCTCTTTGGGTGAACCTCAGGGTTCTTTCTGGGTGAACCTCAGGGTTCTCTTTGGCCTTGAACTGTGCCTATCTCTGCCCTTTTCCTCGGGCCATGCGCCCTTCGCAGCAGTTCCCGGTCCTTTCATACAGGCGCTTAATGCACTCCCGCTCACGTCACCTTCCTCGTCGCACTCTCCGCCCACTGCAACAGCGCCTGCCTGCTGCTCCGCATCCACGACGCATACTCCCCGTGCACGTTCACGCCTGCCCGCAACGCCATGATAAACACGGCTGTGC
>KE504298.1:9875-39414 GCA_000344655.2 Fomitopsis schrenkii | reverse complement strand
GTACTCAGTCTCCAAAATGTCCAGACTCTGGTCAGACAACTAGCTATAGAGTATTCAAACTGGGCTTGTAACATCATTTGTATTTCACATCACACTATCTTGTCCTTCTGTATACCCTGTTTTATCTCTAAAGCTCTGCACTCCTACTGTTCCATGTGAACACTGATCTCTTTGAGATCCCTCTTACCTACTCTTCAATTGTCCTATTCTGGCCCTATCCTAATCAAGGAGCCTACCGGAATTTACCCCAGAACCTCGGAATCTGACTCCGGTCCGGATTACGGGCACGACTCTAACAGTATATCCGAACTCAACTGACTGAACTACAATGTCCGAATGTTTTCAAGGCTTTTCGGCCAGACGTTATACTGTGGCCACTGGTCGCCCCAATCCTGTAACACCCACACGACGACCAGCATCCATCCAACCTCTGCAAACAGTATCACGTTCTCCAGGTCCGATAGCCTCCATACCAAATACTCCGACAACCCGAGTGTTCACACCTGGGACGTTCAATCCCTACACCACATTGAGGCTTCCAACTCCGGAAGTCCCTCCGGTAGGGCATTGGACTCCGATTCCGTGTCGAGGCTCCAATCCCTTTGAGCAGCCTACATTGTCGTCCTGTCCCCTCCCTCCACCTCCGCCAGTGCCTCTGTACATGGGGCCTCCGCCTACCTCGGGACACCAAGCTGTTTCTCCAAACACATCACACGAGCTTGCAGGAGCTATCGCGCTCCTTGCTCAGACCCTGCAGTGCCCAGCTCCGGCCGCAGCTCCGGCTCTGGTTCCGAGAGAGCGCAACAACGTCCGGGATCTGGATCCGTTCGATGGTTCGGATCCGGTCAAACTCCGGTCGTTCTTCGCCCAGTTGGAACTAGTGTTCAAAGCACACCCCCGTACTTTCAGTTCCGACGACAAGAAGGTCACATACGCAATCTCCTACCTCAAGGGGACCACACCTCAATGGTTCGAACCCTACCTTCTGGAGGGTGACACCAACTCTCCACCCCTGTTCCTTTCCGACTACGAAGAGTTCCAGCAGGAACTCCGGATCAACTTCGGACCATACGACACGACCGGACAGGCAGAACACAACCTCAAAAACTTGTTCATGGCAGAAGGCCAGCGGATCACGAAGTACATTACACACTTCAACCGCCTAGCCACACAAGTTCGTTGGGGATGCTCCGCGCTCCGATACCAGTTCTACAAGGGGCTTCCGGCGCGTCTCAAGGACCGGATCTCGGAGGTCGGAAAACCACAAACCCTAGAGGAACTCCGGGACCTTGCTCAGTCACTCAACCATCGCTATTGGGAGTGCAAGACTGAGCAGACCCGCGAAAACCGCTCCTCCGGGCAAAAGTCCAGTTCTTCCAAACTGTCCGCCAACTCGAAGCCTAGCACTCCGCAGACCTCGAAGCCTTCTGGTTCGTCTTCCGCTTCCTCGTCCACTCCGGCGAAATCTGCCTCCACTCTGAAGGGTCAAAATAAGCCTGCCGCCAAGGCCTATGCTGATAAGCTAGGCAAGGACGGAAAGCTTACCCAGGAGGAACGTCAGCGCCGCTTCGCAAACAACCTCTGCCTGTTCTGCGGCGGTGCCAGACATACAGCCAAGGACTGTCCGAAGAAGATGTCTTCCGCCGCTAAGGCTTGCGCCGCAACTACCGTTCCGGCCGCAGCCCCGGATGCTCCGGAAGAGTCAAAAAATTAGTCCGCAGTCCTCTGACCTCCGCGCTCGTTGAGGACTGCGTTGACCCTCCTTGCGTGGTACAGGTACTCCGGCTCAACGTGTCCGCTCTTTCCGACCCCACGTCTTTTACTATCCAGTTATATTCCGACTCTATGACCACTCCGTTCCGTGCCCTCCTGGATTCCGGCTCCACGCATTGCTACCTTGACTCGGACTTTGCAGACCGGAACCAGATAACCACTACGCCTGTAACTCTCTTATGTCTCCAGTTATTCAATGGCACTTCTAACCAAACAATAACTCGGATGGCTCACCTTCCACTGCACTTTCCGTCGGGTGAGGTACTTTCCGTCGACTTCTACGTCACTCCGCTCGACAAGTCCGTTTCCGCCATCCTGGGATACAGTTGGCTCACCGCATACAATCCGTTGATTGACTGGAAGAAGCGCAACATTCAATTCTGGACCGTACCCTCGGCTCGTCCCGTATCTGACTCGGTACCACTTCCAGAGTCTCTGGAGTTTCCTCCGGCCTCCACTCCTCCGCCTCCGTCCCCTCCCCGAACAGCTCCACCGGTATCTCTCATCAATGCAGTTGTGTTTGCGCATGCTTGCAAGATGCCGGGTGCAACGAGCTATACGCTCAACCTATCTGAAGACAACTCCTCGGCTGCTGCTAGAAGCTCTTCCATCTCGGACTCGCCTCTGGACCTCACCGGAATTCCTTCGGAATATCATGAGTTCGCAGATGTCTTCAGCAAGTTGATGTCTGATACCCTCCCAGAACATTGCCCATACGACCTCAAGATTACTCTTGAGGAAGGAGCAGTTCCGCCCCTCGGACCCATCTATTCCCTCTCCAAGCTGGAGCTGGACACACTCCGAGAGTATATCGACGAGAACCTCTGCTCCGGCTTCATTCATCCCTCCAATTCTCTGTGCGGCTCTCTGGTCCTCTTTGTCAAGAAGAAGGACGGCTCTCTCCGGCTGTGTGTCGACTACCGAGGCCTGAATAAGATCACTCGGAAGGACCAATACCTGCTTCCACTAGTTTCCGACCTCTTGGACAGCCCCCGGAAGGCCAGCATCTATACCAAGATTGACCTCCGGCATGCTTATAACCTGGTCCAGATCGCGCCCGGAGATGAGTGGAAGACCACTTTCTGAACTCGCTACGGCTCCTTTGAGTGGTGGGTTATGCTGTTTGGCCTTTCTAACGCTCCGGCAGTGTTCCAACGCTTCGTCAACAAAGTGTTTCAAGATCTCCTGGATGTGTGTGTTGTCGTGTACCTTGACGACATACTCATTTATTCCAACTCTCTGGAAGAGCATGGGAAGCACGTCAAGGAGGTCCTCCGACGACTCCGGAAACATCACCTTTACGCTCGCGCAGACAAGTGTGAATTCCATTCCGAGTCTGTCGAGTATCTTGGCTATATCCTCTCCCCTGAAGGTGTTACCATGGCCAAGTCGAAGGTCAAGGCGATCCTGGACTGGCCGGAACCACGCAAAGTCCGGGACATTCAATCATTCCTGGGCTTCGCGAATTTCTACTGCCAGTTCATTCACAATTACTCCGAGATTGTCCTTCCGCTCACTCGACTCACCCGGAAATCTGTTCCATGGGACTTCTCCAAGAAATGCCGGACAGCTTTCAACGAGTTGAAACAGGCCTTCACCACCGCACCTATCCTTCGTCACTGGGAACCTGACTGTCAGATCACCATTGAAACAGATGCTTTGGACTATGCCATCGCCGGAATCCTCTCCATCACCGCAGACTCCGGAGAGATCCATCCGGTCGTGTTCCACTCCCAGACTTTAACCAGAGCGGAATTGAACTACGACACTCACAATAAGGAACTCCTGGCTATTTTTGAAGCATTCAAGAGTTGGCGGCATTACCTCGAAGGTTCCGGAACTCCAGTTGACGTTGTTACCGACCACAAGAACCTTGAGTACTTCACTACCACCAAACTCTTGACCCGACGACAAGCCCGATGGTCGGAATTCCTGTCCCAGTTCAACCTCATCATCTGTTTCCACCCCAGAAAACTCGGAGCAAAACCGGACGCACTCACTCGACGTTGGGATGTCTACCCAAAAGAGGGGGATAGTGACTACTCCGTCATCAACCCACACAACTTCCGACCAGTCTTCACTCAAGAACAGCTCGCTTCCTCCCTCCGTGCAACCATCCTCCAGGACCCCATCCTCCGAGCATCCCTTCTCCATGATGAGCATCAGCTCTGTTCCGACATCCTTTCTGCCATATCCTCTGACTCTCCGGATTCCGAGCTCACCGCAGGACTATCCCTTGCAGCCCAGAGCAACAACCCTTGCTGGTCCAGGGATACAGAGGGCTACCTACTCCTCAATGGTCGGATTTATGTACTGGACGTCAATGATCTCCAACTCCGAGTACTCCGGTCCTGTCATGACCACCCGACCGCTGGCCATTATGGTCAGAACAAGACCCAAGCCCTTATCCTTCGGGACTACGCGTGGCCCGGACTCCGCCTCCTCGTCCGGGATTACTGCAAATCCTGTACCACCTGCGCTCAAGCCAAGGTTCCGTGTCACCTTCCATACGGTACCCTCAAGCAGCTTCTGATCCCGGAACGACCCTGGAACTCCATCTCCATGGATCTCCGAGTCATCGAGCAGCTTCCAGATTCCGACGGTTTTACCGCCATCCTCGTCGTAGTGGACTGCCTCACCAAGCAGAGTATCTTCATCCCTACGCACGATACGCTCACTGCTCCGGGACTCACAGAGTTGTTCATACTCCATGTCTTCTCCAAGCACGGAGTCCCCTCGCACGTCACTTCTGACCGGGGCTCCGAGTTTGTGTCCCACTTCTTCCGATCCCTCGGAAAGGCCCTCAACATGCGCCTTCACTTCACTTCCGGTTATCATCCCGAAGGCGACGGTCAAACCAAGCGGGTCAACCAAACCCTTGAACAATACCTCCGAATCTACTGCAACTATCAGCAAGACAACTGGTCACATCTCCTTCCGCTCGCGGAGTTTGCTTACAACAATGCTCCGAACACTACTACCGGAATCTCCCCGTTCTTCGCAAACAAGGGATACAATCCGGCACTCGCAATTCATCCGGAACGAGACCTTACCTCCGCCCATGCTCGAGACTTCGCTGTAGACCTTGACGAGCTCCACTCCGTCCTCCAGACAAACATTTCCGAGGCCCAGAAGCGGTACCAAGTCCAGGCAGACAAGCACCAGCTTCTGGCTCCGGATTTCAAGGTCGGAGACCTCGTTATGGTCAAGGCGGAACATTTCCGCTCGACACGCCCATCCAAGAAGTTGTCAGACAAGAATCTCGGACCATACCCCATTATCGCGCAAGCTGGATCCCATTCCTTCACCCTTCGCCTTCCGGACACCATGCGCGCTGTTCACCCTGTCTTCCATGTCTCTCAACTCGAACCCGCAACTCCGAACTCCATTCCGGGTCAGGTACAGTCTCCGCCACCTCCAGTACTCGTGGACAGAGAACCGGAATATGAGATCTCGGAGATTCTCAACTCCAAGTTGGACCGACGTAGACGCACCTGTCAGCTACTGTACTTGGTACGCTGGGCAGGCTATGAAGGCACCGACAATGAAACATCCTGGATTCTCGCCATGGAACTCGGAAATGCATCGGAACTTGTTTCCGACTTCCATTCTGCTTATCCGACAAAACCCGGACTGTTGACTTCACTCTAGTCTCACAAGTTGGGGGGCAGACACTTGATTCAAGAGATCAAGAACAAAAATAAAATATGTCTATATTTTTGGCCTAAGGCCAGTTCCGCTCATTCCAACTCCTCCGACTCCTTCGACTCCGACTCCGACTCGCTTTCTGAGCCCTCCCACTCTGTCTCTGTCTCTCTGAGTTCCTCGGTCACCTTATCCATGTAGTCCTTGATGACTACGTTCCGGACCTCGTGCTGGGCCCTCGTCGAGAAGATCATCTGCTCGAGTTTGGACTCCAGCGTCCTCCGCGAGGCCTGCTCCTTCTGGAGGTCGACCCGGAGCTCCTGGACTTCCGTCAAGAGATGGAAGAGGAGCTCGCGATCACTCATCTCCTCCTCCGGTCAAGCGGACCACCATGTTCCGGTTCCGAGCAGGGGTGCCGGAACCGCCTCCGCCGACCCCTCGCCCTGCTTCATGGCCCACTTCCACTTCTTGGAGGGGCCCACCTCCGGCTTGTCGTACACGTCGGAGTCGTTGATCTCCTCCGCCGTCTTCTTTCCAGCTTTTGCGCCAGTGTTCACCCTCCGCTTCTTCACTGGTTCTCCGGGCCAGTCGCACCGAGTCTTCTCCACAGTGCACTTCCGGCACACTTTCTTCGAGCCTGTTGAAGGCCGGAAGCATTCAAGCCCCTTTCCGGAGCATTGCACGCACCTACCGGAGTGTCAGTTCCGGACTCCGACAGAAGGGTTGGGTACTCACGCATTCTCCGCCTGCACATATGCCCCCTCCGATGGGCCCAACCTGGCCCGCATCTTGCCCGCCGCCTTCGTCCTCGCCGCATCCACGGCCTCCGACGCCCTCTGCTGCTCCTCCACCAGGCGCGCTCGCTCCTCTGCCACCCTCTGCGCCTCTGCCTCTTCCTCCTTCCGGCGCTGCTCCGCCGCTTCTGCCTCGCGCTTTGCACGCTCTTCTGCGGCGATCCGGTCAGCTTCCGCCTTCGCTCTCGCAGCCGCCAGCTTGCGTTCGAGCTCGAGGATCTCGAGCTCGGGGTTCGGGGTGTTGCTTGCGGACATGTCGGTGTCGATGAGGGGGGTACGGAAAAGCGGAAGGATGGTGGGGGTAGGAGGTCAAGTTGCAAAATAGCTGAGTCCGAATTCTGCCCAGCCTTATACCCGTGATCAGATCCAGATTGGAGATCAGATTCCTAGGCCCTCGTGGGCTTGGGCCAGTTGGGGGGCACTGTCACATACCGTGCCACAAGTTCCCTTCCGGACCATTTCCGGACTCCGGACTCCCAGACATTCCATTCTGATCCTGTTTCCGTTATCGTCTTTGCTTTAGCCTTACCTATTGTTATAGTCTCCATCGTTACACAGCTTCAGCTGCTACATTACAATAGTTATTGTTCCGGTGTCCGGTTACTCTCCACTTCTGGACTCCGGACTTATTCTCATCGTCTCCTTAGCTACACTTGTATTAGGGTTGATCACAGTTTGCTGTCCGGGCAGCTATCCCGCCAGCTATCCCGTCAGCTGTCCGAGGCTCGACGCCGGCAAAGACCGACAGCGAGCCCCCTCGGACAGCAGTCAGGATCACAGCTGAGGCTCGCTGTCGGCGCGCGCCCGGCCTGAGCGGACTTCGAAATTGTAGCGCGCTGGCGCCAGCGTGCCACTGAGACGACGACTCCCTGCAGCATCATCTACTCGTAAAGCTTGGCCGACCTGCATGCCGCCGGACACTGCGCGCGTACGGCTTGAGAAGCAGCTTCAAATGGTTAAGAAAGCTGCTGCTTCAAAGTCGAAGGGGAAGAGCAAGAATCGGTTGAAGGAGAATTCCCGGCCTGCAGCTCCTGCCAGTGTTTCCGGTGACAGCGCAAATGTGGAGACAAGGCGGAAGGTTGAGGTGCAGTGAGTGGCCTGTCAAAATAACCAATTAGGTTTGAAATTTGATTTGAAACAGATGGTCTGCAAAGAAGAATGCAGACCTGACCGATGCACTGCTTTCAGTCATCGAGGAGCGCGAATCGATCAGGGTCGCCCTTGGCTTCGCAAAAGGCGACAGGAACAGTGGTGTCTCAACAACAGGTGGCGGGAATGCCCTGGAGAGGCACTACGAGAAGATCGCGCGTGAGGTCTTCCTCGTTCGCTACTCAGACCTGGGCAAGACAGAAGCGAACATACCCAAGCTTGGAAATTCTGTGAAGAATCGGATTGATGCGTGCATTGTTAGTATGATATTTGTGTATATGGCTGTTCTCATTTGTCATAGGCTGAAGAAGCTGTACCGTACACACCGTGAGACACTTGGGAAGACAGGTGCAGGTCTGATCAGCGAGAACCGTGACAGCGAGATAACGGCGGGCAGTGAGCTCGACAACATCTGGCGTATGTTCTGTGCCACACAGACAGCTCCCCTACTGACGAGATGTATAGAGAAGGTGCAGGCGGAATTCCCATGGTACAAGCGGATGGACGCGCTCATGAAGAACCATCCGTCAATTGCCCGGGACGCAGTCGCAAATAGCACAACTTCTGTCAACACAGGGGTACTTGATGCTGCAGTGCGGCGAACAGTACGTGAAGTAGTTAGCCATATGAGTTATGGCTTACATATACGTGTTAGAGCAATGGTGACAGCGTTACTGATGACGAGTCACCCTCCTCTGATGATGGTGGCTCAGATGCCCAAAGCAGTGACAAAGAACCTCTGCAACCTCTGCAACCTGTTGAAGTGCCTCAGCCTTCAACACCATCTGCCACACCTAGTACAGCAGCAGCACCACAATCGGCACAGAAACGTAAGGTTGACGACCTCTTCAACTCCGTGAAGGAGCTATCGGAGCTGGCGCGCGAGCAACGGCTGCGGCAGGTAGAGCTCAAGGAAGCGGAGAAGACAAAATGGTCAGTGAAGAAGGCCAAGATGAAGGCAGAAGCCGAATTGGCCCTTGACCGTGAGTGTCGCGAACATGCGAAGGCGGAGGCTGAGGCTCAGCAGGCCCATGAGCTCCAGATGATGGAGATGCAGCTCCGGATCGCACAGGTGAACCGCGGTGTTGCAGAACCTCCTGCAGAACTCCCGTTACCCTCTGCTATTGACCCAGCTTTGCAATAGGGAATTCTGTTAATCCCCACATACTATACAATTCCCAATAGTGCCTCTTTCAACTCTTCCCTCCTAATTTTTCCTTCCAATAATTCAACCTCCTCTTCCTCCTCCTGTTCTATATGTGCTGCAAATTCCTCTCGTTCCTCACGCCACTCTCGCTCCATCTGTTGTTGCCTACGCCTGTAGTGTTGCCCGTTCCGATAGAAGGCATTGCGTGACATGTTCTCGCCATCCTCATGTCGTGAAGCAAAGGCATGAAGGTGGATACAAGTGGTGATCCATAGAGTTGCATATGCAACTCCCCGCTCGTTGTCGACTGCCACACGGAGGCCCTTGAGGGAACCCCAACGACCTTTGAGGTAGCCAACACAGTGTTCTGATCAAACACGAACGGCAGAGACGTGGTAGTTATAGGTTGCATTGTCGGGTTCAAATTTCTCAGGTCTGAAGAGTGTTATTATTCGAACCACATGCTGTATAATTCCACAAACTCACTTCTTGTATGGTGCTTGACACCATTTCCGGACAGGATAGGCAGTATCGGCCCACACCCACTCATCATCTTGTAACAGGTCCTCATGCTGCTGTACGACCCGGGATGTGGACCAAGCTGCAGCATCGTTCTGACTACCAGCAAGGCCAACAACATAGTCGATGATCCTGAGGTCAGGGGTTGAAATGAGCTGTCAAGAGTGTGAGTGGTGTAGCATCATGAGACAAACACCACTTACTTGGACATTAAACGAGTAATTAGATTTGCGATCAAAGAATGCATTTCCGAAGTGGCCAGGGCGACGGTAAATGGGCACAAGTGTACCATCAACCATGAGCCATCTGTTGCGCCATGCCGGGCAAGAATGAGCCTCTATCCACTCCTTTGCCAGCTCCTGAGCAGCAGCAGTGGGCCACTGCACTGATGCACAACGAAACTTGTCTGTGCAGCAAGCCTTCATGACACGTGCAGTAGCCAGATGGACCATTCTGTAACTAACACCAAACTGCAGTGCAACCTTCATGGTCGAGGCTGCATTTCCGTAGTGTCCAAAACGGTACAGCGCAATCAAGAGCTGCTGCTCAATGGGCAGTTGTGGATTATTGGAATGATTCTGGAAGACCTCATGGTCACGTAGAGTGGAAACGAGGTCGTCAAAGCAAGCAGGGGTCATACGGACATAAGACTTGAAGATCTCGGGTCGGTCATGCTTGTAGTTGTTGAGAACAAGGTTCATCAGGCCTGAAGCCTTCTCGATGTCCTCCCGATCAGCAAGATATTGGCGTGAAAACAGCTCCCCCATGAGGAGGACATAGTTGTCAATTGCAAGAGAGCTGCCAAGAAGGCCCTCCTGTGAGGAGGACGAGGCCGTGGATGATGAGGAAGTCGAGGAAGTCGAGGAAGATGAAGAAGAAGATGATGACAAACTTGATGAGTCAACATCCATCGGGAGATCCTCCGGAGAAGGGCTGCGGGAGTGGTGGAGGTGTTGTTGGCCTGGAGCCCGAGGATGATAGTTATCATTGAACTCAAAGTCATCTCCATACAGAGACGCCTCGAGTTTGGCGATGTATTCCACGAGAAACGTGCACTCTAGGGCGTCAGCAGCAAGTTGTCGGTCGGTGCGGTAGGGCATATCAAGTAAAGGCGGAGGGAGAGATACACCATTCGCAATCGGTGCGATCATACCCCTCCGTCAAGGATCACACAGGCACCGGCGCGCCACAATTTCGAAGTCCGCTCAGGCCGGGCGCACGCCGACAGCGAGCCTCAGCTGTGATCCTGACTGCTGTCCGAGGGGGCTCGCTGTCGGTCTTTGCCGGTGTCGAGCCTCGGACAGCTGACGGGATAGCTGGCGGGATAGCTGCCCGGACAGCGAACCGTGATCAACCCTATTCTTAACCACGGACAATTAGCTTAGTAGTATTTATAGTGGACTTGAAACGTAGCTGTACTTCAGTTCGGATATCTCGTTACTCCTACTCGGTATCCTCCCTCCTGTACTCTCCGTCTTCCGGAATACTATTCTGATCTACTCCGAACTCCTAGTCCGACTCCAACCTAGTATTCTCTTCTTCTTACTCGCTCTCAACTTCTCCGTTTCCCTTCCGACTCTCTTCCGACCCATTCCGACTCGGTCTGAAATAGAGGACTAACCTGTAGTCTCAGTCAGGGTGTTGGATGATAACTTCGCCACAGTCCTCACTAACGTGCACCAGCCCTCCGGACTCACTCCGGAATTTACCCCGGAACCTCGGAATCCGACTCCGGTCCAGATTACGGGCACGACTCTAACACCTCCATGCCCTCCTCGCGCCCCTTCTGCCCCAGGCCCTGCACAAGACAGTAGCACCTTCACGGTGCTACCATCTCCCACTGCCCCCGCCTCACCGCCGCCCAAGACACATGTGCCGCCGCTGTTGCTGCCCAAGTCAGCACCCGCCTGCCCGACCTCCACCTCCCGCCACTCCTCCCGCCCCTCCCGCCTCCAAACCAGTGGGAGACGGTAGTGCCAGGTCAGTGCTACTGTCTCCCACCGCCCTCGCCGCGGCGCTGCTCCAAACGCGTACGCCACCGCCACCCCTGTGCGAGTCAGTGCCCGCCTCCCCCTCCTCCCCCTCCTCCCTCTCCTCCTGCCTCTCCCACTCCCAAACAAGCGGGAGACAGTAGCACCATCTCGGTGCTACCATCTCCCACCACCCTCGCCGTGGTGCTGTGCCACTCAGCGCTTGCCCGACAGGCTGCCTCCTCCTCACCTCCTCCTCACCTCTGACCCCTCCTCCCACTTCCAACAAAGCGGGAGAGGGTAGTACCTCAATGGTACTACCCTCTCCCACCCCGATCCCGCTGTCTCCCGCCTGCTGCCGCCCTCTGCGCGCTGTCCAGCGCCATCGCCCTCCAGCCACCCGGCCCCGCTCCTCCCTGACCTCCCACCCCTCCTCTTGCTTCCAACAAAGTGGGAGAGGATAGTACCTCAATGGTACTACCCTCTCCCAACCCGATCCCGCTGTTTCCCGCCCGCCGCCGCCCTTTGTGCGCTGTCATGCACCACCGCACTTCAGCCACCCCGACCCGCTCCTCCCCGGCCTCCCACCCCTCCTTTCACTTCCAACAAAGTGGGAGAGGGTGGTATTTAATGTTGATGCATGCAAGGTAGAGTTAGCCAGTGGCACACACTGGCTGCACACCATCCTCACACCCTTGATCTACCTACTCCTGCCTCTCCATATGTGCGAGCTTCCCTTGGTTGTGACATGTATTACTGTAGTCAATATATCTTGTTGCTGTGTTGAATGTTATATCTGATGCTGTGTGTTCACAATCACGTCAGAGGTCTAGGCTGCAATGATATCAGCATTGTGCCATATGCTGTGACACTGCCCCACACATGACGTAGGCTGTGCGCAATGCCAAGAGACATGCGGCAGTGAGTATAAAAGACCACACCCTCTCTTTGTCCTCCTTCTTCCTTACCTCCATGTCCTCTACGCTCTCTGCTTACTCCCCTCCTCGCAACAATGTGAGCTTAGCTAGGCTTACTACATGCTGCCATGGGCGTGTAGTTTGCTTAGCTCTGCTTGGGATCCTTTCGTGTGTCCTTATCTTTGCTCATCACACTGATTTTGTATCAACAGTATTGGGCTCTGGGGGAATCTAACCAGGCTTATGGCCTTGGTTAACAGGAGTACATTATGTTTGATGTCTCTGTGTGTCACACTGCTATGTTGGGCAGCGTGTACATGCAGACCTGTTGGAGCAGCCTATCTACCTCGTATGAGGTCATTCTTTTTGAGTTCTGGGGGCTATACATTTCAGTTCTTGGGGGCTATACGTTTGAGTTCTGGGGGGCTATACATTTGAGTTCTGGGGGCATATGTTACGAGGACCTCCATCTTGGATGTCAGGCTCTGCCACTCATCTTATTCTGCTTTATATGTTCTACTTACAACGGGGTGAGCACCACTTTTCTATGAATTCACCATTCTGATGTTACGGACTAGGGTTTTTTCTGTTATGCTGTGCTTTGGATAGCCGGCATGGCACTGTTGCCGGTCAGCATCCTTCACTTCTTATTGCACTTATGTTGACTTTGGTTTATAGCCGCCTATGTTGTACGTACAGGTGTACTTGTTGCAAGGTTAGCAGGCACACTTGTCCTCAAGATATGTATTGTGCATATTAACTCTCTGGCATATTCTCATGATGTGCAGACAGGATGTCCTCTTATGGTCTCTCAGTACGATGCACTGTCATATCTCATCAACAGGAAGGTAAGTAACTTCCTGTCTTAACTTCAATATGCTGACATCTTCACAGATTGACCTCACACAATGCTCCTTTTTACCCCCTCCTCTTCTTTTTCATTAGCGGCTATACAGAGACCTGGCCAGTCTTTGTATAGTTGTTGATGACCTTTCTTTTCTCTCCTTTTCTTTGCTCATCGGGACTTCTCATGTATTCTGTGGTGTAATAATGTGCATGCTTAAACTGAACTTTTGATTGACCATTTTTAATGTGTGAACATTTGATCATATGAGTACGTGACGTGTGAATGTTTGATTGTATGAGTATGTGATGTGTGAACATTTGATCCTATGATCATGTCTTATATGAACATATAAAGTGTGATTGAGTGATTGAGGTGCGATAAGAGACATATTGTGTGATTGAGCTGCAATAAGACACAGGCAATAGGCATACATGCAGCACATCAAGATGAGTGCTGTGTCTTAGCGCTGTGCACATCACACTTGGCATCTCCATCAATATTACTTATCTTGGTCTTGGTATGATGGCCATATGTACATGCTGTGTGCTCACCACATGTTCCTGCTGCACATCTCAGATTAATTGTGATGTACTTAATGATATCAGTGCAAGCACATGTCTATGCTGTCTGCTCACCGTGTGATATTGCTGTGCATCTCAGATATATTGTAAGGCTGTGATGATTGCCAAGACATCACAGTTGCATAAAGAGCAGGATTATTTGGATTGATACTACAACACCTGAAGCACTCGGGTAATGTAACGTGAGTCACATCTGTTAATATTTCTCTTGATTACGATCCCTGAGGTACAAAAGTATTGTTCTTATGAGGAGCACAATGAAACACCTTAGCGTGGAGCCCAATGTGGTAGGTTGTTCCCACACTTCACGTGACTGTTTGCCACTCAGCAAAGGGGACATAAGTAACAGTTTGTATTGGCACTTCAGCGGAGTTGCAAATTTCAAACTCCCAGATGACACGACTTACATCAACAGTGCCAAACAAATACAGTGGTTAGGCGCTCAAGTAATGGGGTGAGGCTCCTTAGCATGGAGCCCAATATGGCAACTGGTGACATTGTGCAGGTGCACTGTGGCTGCATGGGCACTCATGCCTAAGTTACTGACCACAACATATCCTATGGTAAGAACCAGTAAGTAAACACCCCCAACATAGTATATGGATCTGATAGCCCTTGTTACAGAGAATATAGTGTGATTTTGTTGAGTGTTAATGCTGGCTAGTTAAGCCAGAAAATGCAAAATAAAAAAACCAACAAGTGCCTATGAAAACTCAGAGTAGCTGATTCGAGTGGAAATAGAATCTACATGATCTGCAGAGTGTGTATGTACCACACTTGCACCCAAAAGCAACAGATAAGCAAGGGAATATCCAATCTTTGTCAAGAATGTGCTATTCTATAGCAAAGTCACAGTGTTTCCATTTAGCTATAGGGTATTAAATACAAACTCAAGGTCATATCATTGAGTATCAATGCCCCCGTATACTTCAATATTTCCAACATTTATACCTATTTCTTAAGGCTCACACTAGCCACAGAGTTATATCATCCCAAAAGGGAAGGTGAGTTGCCAAAAACAGTAACTACTACTGACTGATGACACAACATGCAAAGACTGTGACCTCAAGTTTCTAGCATCTAGAACATCATAGCCAGACTGCAAAACAGCCATCAATCTTTCCACACAGGAGTCTTTGAGGATATATATTGTGATTCTTTGCTCTTTTCAGCCTAAGGTCACATGCTCGCAGTGAAGAGCGTCGAGCGATGACGTGGGCTTTGTCCAATCCAGCGGTGTGTTCACCACTGGATTGGACAAAACCCACGTCATCGACTGCGCTGTGCAACGATGAGGTCAAAAGAGGTTAAAATGCTCTCAAAATGTGGAAGATATTCAATCTGCAGCTGAATGCCTTTATTCTGAGCTCGAAAAATTCGCAAAAACAGCTGATAAATTATGTCAATCTATTGAGACAATATAAAACATTATTAGACCATGAAACCCTTTCTCATCATTCTCACTGTCCTTTGAAGTTGTTTTGAAGCCAAAACCTTCTTCAGTTGGGCATACCTATGGTTACTAAGGCTGAACATTCTTAGGTTTAGGGATAAAGTTTTAAGCTCTATGGTGGATATACCACATCATGATCTATACCTATTGTCAGCATGTTTAATATGCCAGTGCTCTCTCCATCCTTGCATCCTTTGTCTGACATTCAGCCTCTCAACATGCTCATATCAGGTCTATTGGTTGGTATCAGTTTGGAAAAACTAATGCTGAGTTATCTCTGCAGTCTTAATGGTACGCCATCCTAGTGCTATTTTTATGGAGTGAAGATGGCTGAACATTTCTGATTGTATGCTCTGTTTTACACTGAGTATAGAGTATATTCAGTGCTCAGGGCTCAGGAAATAGACTGAATCATGAGCACTTTCATGAGACTATGATGGGTGCATTCCATCAATAAAAATTCCACAGTACTTATATGTTCACTCAGATGCCTCATGATGTAAGAAACAGTCAAACAATAGCAAGCCTCAGTTGAAGTACTACCATTCTTACCAGTGATATATACTAGGCATTTTCATGCACCTTAGTGTCTGCCACATTGATGTGCCTATGTGTGAATGTTATCAAACATTATAGTACCATTCTGCCCACACTACTCATAATCTAAATTTCTTACCAAGGAAGAGCATCAGGAATTCATGAGCAGTTATGACAATTTGATAGGAATATGATGATCCCTGTATCTGGAAGTATATTACACCATTACCAGTCCACTTCATCTTCATATGCAATACAGATAATGTACACACTGGTGCAGGTACTTTCTGGATTGTACTGCGAGTTTTGGTGTACTAGAAAAGTGGCACCAATGATGCAGTGGCATATGGACATTGAGGAATGCATATGACTTGACATGGGTTCACCCAAGTTGCTCTTGTTTCCATGAGAATATAGTGGCATTGTCAATTGTTTGATGTCAACTCTGGGGTTTGGTGTTGGAATGACACACACTTCATGCACAGAATTACATTGACTTATCCATACCAACTATAGTGATGAGTGGGTTTGATTGTGCTGCTTATCATAGGCGACTGTGGCTTCTACAGATGTGTCAATATGATATAGCTCAACTATAAACTATACAAAGTCTCCAAATCTTCTTTATTTCCTGGGAAAGAGTTACAATATTTGGAATGAAGGTGTGCCATCTCTGTCAATGACTGACTGTGCCTAATCACACCTGATGATGTTGGCATACTGATGTGATTATCTTTGAATATTTGACAACATCTATCTTTTCTAATAGAATGAAGATATCTTAACAGGCAAGAATACCTACTACTAGCAGATGTGTTCCTTTCTGTTATGATACATCTTGCAGGGGTGTATGGTACCATATGAGAGCAATATTAATGAGCTTACAGGCATTGTATATGAAGGGCTGACACTCATAACTATGGCACTTTCATGATTGAGCAAGCTTTGTGTGTGAACACAGAGGCAAGGACTTCAACCTCACTGAATTGGCATAGAACAATGTTATCCTTGAGATTGGGACAATTTCGAGTTCTTCTATATCAAAAGCCATGTTCTATGAGCTGAAGAGAACTTTCTCTGATTTTATTGCATTTTTATCCGACCATGATAGTGCTGCTTGAAGTTGTGAATTACATTGCTTGATAAGCACGCATTAAGCGCGGGCGGAGTTGTACGCAAACACATCAACCTGGAGGAACTTTGGAGAAAGCATAGAAAGTCTAGGATAGGAAAGTCTGGAATTGTGGGGTACAAAATATGGAGGTCTGGAATATGTGGAAATGTACCCTGAAGGTGAGACCTTGGTCAAGAAATTGGCAATGCACCTAGTCAATTCTAGGCTCCTTGATTAGGATAGGGCCAGAATAGGACAATTGAAGAGTAGGTAAGAGGGATCTCAAAGAGATCAGTGTTCACATTGAACAGCAGGAGTGCAGAGCTTGAGAGATAAAACAGGGTATAGAGAAGGACAAGATTCAGTATGCCATAGAGGGTAAACAAGATAGTGTGATGTGAAATATAAATGATGTTACAAGCCCAGTTTGAATACTCTGAAGCTAGTTGTCTGACCAGAGTCTGGACATTTTGGAGACTGAGTACATCAACACTAAGTATTGTCAAGTGAGATGTAAATTCAGCATGGAGACAACCCACATGAGGCAATACAAAATGATGAAGTGTACAACCTTGGCATCAGAAAAGACTTGTCTTGGAGTGGGCCATGAGTGGCAGTACAATCCCTGAGGTGTTTATGAGTATATGAGCTGTGGAGTTGTCTATTCCAGTATTTCAGACCATTCTGATTTCACAAATCTATTGTGGTGTAGACCATGGCCGACATTATAGCACAGCAAAACATCTCTGATATTGAGATGGAAGGCAACCAGGAGATTGATACTGGAGAGCCGCCATATCCGGAGAAGCCGGATGATGATCCTTTCCTTCTGCAACCCGTAAGTCATTGATACTGATAGTGTATATTTAATCTGACAATAGACCAGTATTGTGTCATGTGTCAGAATGGTGGCGATGTTGTTTTTTGCGACTACTGTTTCCGCGCCGTCTGCTCAGAGTGTCTTGATGACTTTGATGTTATCAACCTCCCGCCAGACACCCTCTTCAAGTGCCCCAGCTGCTGGATGGGTTTGCATGGAACTAAGCAGCCTTACTATGTGAGTATTAGGTATTGTCTTGGACTTTACATAACTAAATACAATAATTAGGCATTCCATGATCTGAACCACAAGTCCATCACCCCATTGCCAACTCAGGTCACTGGTCATTATGTTGTGCCAAAGTATGCACACTGCAATACACGGAGCCTTGCGATATTTGTTTTCAGGCAGACTTCACTGTCGCTTGAGGGCAGCATTCCGGAGTATCTTCAAGCCCATCTCAAGATGTGGTTCCTTCCTGTTGGGTCCATGCTCTTTATCAACATCCAATTTGAGCTCGACATCAATGACGGGAAGAGCTTTAAGGACCATGCAGCTAGGGTGCATGAGGCCATTGATCCCATTCTCAAGTAAGTATCTATTTTGGCAATCAATATTTTATTTCATACTTATGATACAAATGTAGGAGTGATCACTTCTACCGCTTGGTCACTTTTGTCTACGTGCATAGTCACAGCACTCGTGGCCACTTGTACATCAACAGTACAACAGCCATTCAGCCCAGCAATGTGTGTAATACACCAGTATGCTGTTTGATATTACTAAACATGTTCTGCAGTTCTTTGAGAAGGTCCTTACTGAGGAGTATCTCCAGTATGCAATCCACTTCCCCCAGGAGGAGCATTGGATGTTCATGCTTGCATGCGGTGCTCTCATCAACAATGGTCACACCTGTGGCAATCTTGAGTCTTGAGGCAACACTCCACAAGTGGAGTATCACATACACATTTGGATTAACGGCTCAGACATTCAACACACACCTTGCTTCCAACCTCTTGGCCATTCAAGGCACCCGTGTCATGATCGAGGGTGCACCGCTGAAGCGGAAGACCATCTGCTGGATGCTTGACCTATGTTGGTCCTTGCGGCGCCATGGCTCCGTTGTTCTCTTCCACTACCAGTTTGATATTGGCTGCAGCTCGCCTCAGAGCGGTCACAAAGGCCTAAGTCGAGCTCTATGAAGTCTGGGTAAATTGGCAGAGCAAAGAAACACACCTAAGTCGAGCTCTATGAAGTCTGGGGACTTCGAGCTCGACAAGGGAGGCTGTCTACGGTGTGGTGTTACGTAATACGAAGCCACTGTATAGTAGCACAGCCACAAAAGCGAAGATCAACAAAAGAAAGAGTGAAGTGCAGAAGGTGGGGGGTTCAATTCCCCCAAAGTGCAAACATTAATCTGGGCGAAGAATAATGGGAAAAATGGCGGGAAAAATACAGTAGGCTGTGTATCGTATGAGAGTCCGTTGTAGAAAAGGAGAACACACCAGAAGATGGTCTAGGACTTGGACAGGGCAATGGAGCTCTGAATAATTCCGCAAAAATGCGCAATAAATCCGAGCTCAACACTCCCCCCTGACCGGTCAAGTCCCCAACCCGAGCATCTTCGCCATCTCCAGCACCTTCGGCTTAGCCAGTGACTTTGTCAGGATGTCAGCAGGCATGTCCGAAGTGTGCAGGTGTACAACCTCAATCCGGCCTTTGGCTACTTCGTCCCTGAGCCAGTAGAAGCGCAAGTCGAGGTGCTTCATGCGTCCATGGTGCTCGGGACTTGTCTTGGAGTGGGCCATGACTGGCAGTACAATCCCTGAGGTGTTTGTTAGTATGTGCCAGTTTCTAACCTTTTCTTAATATGGTACCCATTTCCTATGTACAATGATTTATTGGTGGTGTTCTTTATCCAGCATCATAAGGTAATGGGCAGTCAAAATTTACATATGGTAGAACAAGGTTGATGCTGCAGCATACCTTGCAGTTGCAGCATACAATTTCAGACAGATAAATGGATTGTTCTAGGATAGTGTACTTCTCTATAACACAGAATCAGATTGCTTTCCTCAGTAGTGAATTTAGGTTCTCATACTCAGTCTTACCCAACAAATACCACTCATTCATAGCTCTGGTATGAATATTGTTGATGTCATGATCTGTGCCACACATAAAAAAGAGATGGACCTGTGTACTTGTGTATTCCAATTTCCAGTATTGCAGACTATTCCATGCTTTTCCAGACTATTCTGATTTTTCAAATCCATGATCCTGTTCCAAATCCTTGTGGTGTACACTTCATCTTTATGTATCACCTGTTGTTGTTGTCTCTGGACTGTATTTACAGTTATCTTGATAGTATGTATTGTCTTTGTACTGACTCTCCAGAATGTTCAGAATCTGGTCAGAGAAATAACTACATAGTACTTACGCTGGGCTTGTGATTGAATTGTATATCAAATCAAATATATTGTTTACCCTCTCTTGCACACTCACTCTTCTCAGTATGTATATCCTCTACTTATCTTCCAACCCCTGGACTTTTGTTGCTTAACATGGATTCTGATGTCTTTGGGATCCCTATTAGAGACTCTTGAATTGTCCTACATCTTCCATTCTGGCTCTATCTTAGTCTTCCATACCCTAGACTTGACTAGGTGTGTTGCCAACTGCTTCGCCAAGTACTGACTTTCAGTGTACAGTTGCAGACATTCCAGAGCTCCAATAACTTGTACCTCTGAATTACATACCTCCACATTTCCAGACTTTCCTATGCCAGACTTTCCCTGCTCTGCAAAGTTCCTCTAGCACATGTTTCTCACATTTCTTTCTGAGTTTATCAGTGCTTAGTATATACCTCTGCACAGTCAGCAAACATTGAGTATAGTCACTGACAAACACAGGAGTTGTCTCACAGAAGCTCAGCTAACTTTGTGTA
Organism: Fomitopsis schrenkii; assembly: GCA_000344655.2. Taxonomy (NCBI): domain Eukaryota; kingdom Fungi; phylum Basidiomycota; class Agaricomycetes; order Polyporales; family Fomitopsidaceae; genus Fomitopsis; species Fomitopsis schrenkii. The sequence continues at coordinate 19,204 of KE504298.1, read as the reverse complement.
TGAAAAAGCACACACTGAACTCAAACTTGCAACACCGTCACCACATTGTCTTAGTACTGCAAATATTTCTTCCACATGACTCTGAATAGATTGCCTTCCACATTGTTCCCATTGGGTTTTTACCTTCATTGTGATATATATTCATCTTAAAAATGAAGGCAGAAACTAACTGTTATGATTGCCACATCATCATCATTGCAGGTGACTCAGGTCATGCTACATACAAAGAGCTGATGAAGATGCTACTGGAACAATCATAATATCATCCAGAATTTGCTGCATCATACTGGTTGCAAATCACCATGAATCATGGTGTTGTGCTCCACATCATGCATGATAAATGTTGGCAACAATATTCCCCAACTTATATGAGTTATCCGAATTTGATGCACTTTTTATGGCCATTCTAGAGGTAGATATAGCCAGGGTGGCTGTAAAAGTGGCTGAAAATGATGGAATTACTGCATTTGGTAATTTAAGCGCGGGCGGACTTGCACGCAAACACGTCGACACATTTGCGTACAACCCCGCCAGCGCTTAATGGGCGCTTACTAAGCGAAGTAAGCCACAACTTCAAGCAGCACTAGCACCCAGGCAGATAAATGCAGTAAAAGCAAAGAAACTTATCTTCAGCTGATACAATATTGCTTTTGATGTGGAACAGCTCAGAATGTTCTCAATATCAAGGATGACATGGTTCTACACCAATTCATGGGGGTTAAAGCCCTTGCCTCTGTGTTCACACACAAACCTTGAATCATCAAAGTGCTGTAGTCATGAGTGTGTGTCTACTGTCTATAAGCTAATTAAGAATGCTCTCATATGAAACTATATACCCCTGCAGAATGTAACATAATGGCAAGGCACACATCAGCTGGCAGTAAGTATTCTTCCCTGTTCAGATATCTTCAATCTATGAGTTGTTTGAGGGAAGTTGTGAATATTCATAGATAAGCACATCAGTATGACAACATCCTCATTTTGACACATCTTGAAAAGCCAGTCACACAAATATGATTATCCTACGTATTCACTAGCTTGTGTAGCATGTTTGAACAAAAAGTAGATACACTGAGTATTCAGTGGGACACAGAGCATGTTATACATGTTCATGCATCATATGGACTGCATCCTTTGCTAGTCTCCTCTAACATTGTATAAGATAAACACATGGAGTTCATATAACAGGAAATAGCTCAAGTATCTCAGTATAATGTGGTCAGAAATCATGCCAACCACTAAATAACAATATATAGTGAGGAGCCAAATCATAGACAATGAATGCAAGCACTGGATTGTGACAAAAGCAGTGTACACATGATTCATATGTTGAGACATGCATGGCATATAGGATAGCATATGTGCTGTGAATGTAGAAAATTCATCTGTCACTGACAATCTGCAGCACTGATAACTATAGGCACACTCAACAGAAATAATCTGTGGTATTGTTGGTCATTTCAAGGTGTATTAGGCCTGATGACAAAGGATGTGATAATGGAAAATCTCAAGTCTCATCAATCCAATTTTGGCGCTATTTTTGCAAATTTCTACAGCCCAAAATAAGTGGATCTTGCTTCACAGTGAATATATTGCGCTTTTTGAGCGCATTTTAGCTGTTTTTGTGGTCACATGAGCTATGACGTGGGGTCGCAGCGACGCAGCGAGGAAACCGTCGCTGCGTTGCTGCAACCCCACGTCATTGCTCAACGTGTTTGCTGCAAGCATGTGACCATTGACTGGAAAAAGGGTGAAAAATAGCATTATGTGAGCTCAAAGACTGCTGTCCGGAAAGATTGATGGCTATTTTGAGGTCTTACTATGATGTTCTAGATGCTGAACACTTGAGAGTATATTGTTCACATGATTGAGCTTCAGCAGAGAGGATTTGCCATTTTTGGTAACTTATCACTTCCCTTTCGGGGTAATATCACACTGTGATGATCATGAGTATAGAAAGTGAGCATAAATGATGAAAATATTCAGATATGAGAACATCACCACATTCAATCATATGATGCAAAACTTGAGTCACATATACTACACATACATGGCAGAATAGTGACTTTGCTCAAGGCCATCTGGTCTAGACAGAGAGAAGCTATTCCCTGCCTCATCTGTTGCTCCCTGGGTGCAAGTGTGATACATACAGACACTACAGATCATGTAGATTCCATTTCTACTAAAATCAGCCACCTTGAGTTTTCATAGGCACTTGTTGATTTTTTTGTTTTGCATTTTCTGGCTTCACTAGCCAGTTTGAATGCTCAATAAAATCACACTATACTCTCTGTAACAAGGGCTATCAGATCCATATACTATGTTAGGGGTGTTTACTCACTGGTTCTTACCATAGCACACACTGTAGTCAGTCACTGAGGCCCAAGCAGCCACAGAGCGCCTGCACAATGTCACCAGTTGCCATATTGGGTGCCCTGCTAAGCCGTTTCATGGACCCTCACTCCATTGCTTGAGCGCTTAACCACTGTATTTGTTTGGCACTGTTGATGCAAGTCGCGTCGTCTGGGAGTTTGAATTTTGCAACTCCATTCAAGTGCCAATACAAACTGCTACTTATCTCCCCTTTGCTGAGCACAAACGTGAAGTGTGGGAACAACCTACCACATTAGGCTCCATGCTAAGGTGTTTCATTCCTGCCCGTCATAAGAACAATACCTTCATACCTCAGGGATCGTAAACAATGTAAATACATGCAAGACAGCTTTCTTCAGAACTCACGATACTTGTCAGGAGCACTGTACAATCTGGCAAGAGCCATGGCTGTGTGTTGCGGTCAGTGCACCAGATATTGTGCCTTTTCTTCATCCAAGCCACATGGTGATTTCTTGGCAATCAACACAGCCATCTATCATTCATGATCATGTTGAGCTCGAATTTGTTGCGCATTTTTGCGGAATTATGCAGAGCTCCATTGCCCTGTCCAAGTCCTAGACTATCTTCTGGTGTGTTCTCCTTTTCTACAACGGACTCTCATATGATACACAGCCTACTGTATTTTCCCGCCATTTTTCCCATTTTTCCTCGCCCAGATTAATGTTTGCACTTTGGGGGAATTGAACCCTGCACTTCGTTCTTTTGTTGATCTTCGCTTTTGTGGCTGTGCTACTATACAGTGGCTTCGTATCATGTAACACCACACTGTAGACAGCCTCCCTCGTCAAGCTCGAAGCCCTCGTCAAGCTCGAAGTCCCCAGACTTCATAGAGCTCAACTTAGGCCTTTGTGACTGCTCTGAGGTGTGCTGCAGCCAATAGTTGCAGACATTCATTCTGTACCCTTGGATTCCAAAACTCCACATTTGCAGACTTTCCTATCCCAGACTTCTCCTGCTCTGCAAAGTTCCTCCAGCACATGTTTCTCACATTTTCTGAGGTTATCACTGCTAAGTGTACCTCTGCACTATTAGCAAACATTAATTATAGTCACTGACAAATAGGGGAGTTGTTTCACAGAAGCTCCAGTGACACTGTGTATGATAAGCACACACTGAACTCAAACTTGAAATACTGGCATTACATTGTAAAATTTGAAAGAGAACAGCTAAACCAGTATACTATAATCATTTATTACTGCAAATCTCTTCCACTTCACTCTGACTGGATTGCCTTCCACATCATTACCTGCATTGGGTTCCTGCTGTATTGTGAGAAATATTTATCAGCTGGTTCTCTTTCAAATTTTACAATGTAATGCCAGTATTTCAAGTTTGAGTTCAGTGTGTGCTTATCATACACAGTGTTTTAGCTGATTACATACAAAGAGTTGACTAAGAGGCTACCCCCACTGTGTCAAGTTGAACAATCATAATATCATCCTTATCGCAAATCACTGTGGATCATGGTAATGTGCTCCATATAATGCATGATAAATGTGGGAAGCAACATTCCTCAACTTATATCATTTTCTGGATTTTACACACTTTTTGTGGCCATTCTAGAAGTAGATAAAAGCAGTGTGGCTGTCAAAGTGGCTGAAAATGATGGAATTACCACAGTTGGTTATTTAAGTGCACATGGACTTGCATGCAAATGTGTCCATGCACTTGTGTACAACTGTGCCAGTGCTCAATGGGTGCTCAATAAGCAATGTAGTTCACAACTCCAAGCAGCAGTCAGATAAATGCAGTAAAAGCAGGGAAGATTATATTCAGCTCATAGAATATGGCTTTTGATGTAGAACAGATCAGAATGTTCCCAAGCTCATGGCTGAAAAGGCTCTAGGCCAATTCATGGGGTCAAAGCCCTTGCCTCTGCATTCACACACAAACCTTGAATCATCAAAGTGCTATAGTCATGAGTGTGACTCCTTCGTGTCTAGTGTCTATGAGCTCATTAAGAATGCTCTCATATGAAAATATATACCCCTGCAGAATGTAACATAATGGAAAGGAACACATCAGCTGGCAGTAAGTAGTCTTCCCTGTTAAGATATCTTCAATCTATGAGTTGTTTGAGGAAAGTTGTGAATATTCAAAGATAAGACATCAGCATGCAACTTATCATTGTAATGTCAATTGACAGACACAGCATATGTTCCTTCATTTTGACACATCTTGAAAAGCCAGTCACACAAATATGATTATATTATGTATTCACTAGCTTGTGTAGCATGTTTGAACAAAAAGTAGATACACTGAGTATTCAGTGGGACACAGAGCATATTATACATGTTCATGCATCATATGGACTGCATCCTTTGCTAGTCTCCTCTAACATTGTATAAGATAAACACATGGAGCTCATATGACAGGAAATTGCTCAAGTATCTCAGCATGATGTGGTCAGAATTCATGCCAACCACTAAAAACAATATATAGTGAGGAGCCAAATCATAGACAATGCATGCAAGCACTGGATTGTGACAAAAACAGTGTACACATGGTACACATTCATATGTTGAGACATGCATGGCATATAGGATAGCATATGAGCTATGAATGTAGAAAATTCACACTCTGTCAATCTGCAGCACGGATAACTATAGGCACACTCAACAGAAGTAATCTGTGGTATTGTTAGTCATTTCAAGGTGTATTAGGCTGATACAAAGGATAATGATAATGGAAAATATCAAGTCTCATCAATCCAATTTTGGCGCTATTTTTGCAAATTTCTACAGCCCAAAATAAGTGGATCTTGCTTCACAGTGAATATATTGCGCTTTTTCAGCGCATTTTAGCTGTTTTTGTGGTCACATGAGCTATGAGTGGGGTCGCAGCAACACAACGAGGAAACCGTCGCTGCGTTGCTGCGACCCCACATCATTGCTCAATGTGTTTGCTGCGAGCATGTGACCATTGACTGGAAAAAGGGTGAAAAATAGCAATATGTGAGCTCAAAGACTCCTGTCTGGAAAAATTGATGGCTATTTTGAGGTCTTACTATGATGTTCTAGATGCTGAAAACTTGAGAGTATTTTGTTCACATGATTGAGCTTCAGCAGAGAGGATTTGCCATTTTTGGTAACTCATCACTTCCCTTTTGGGGTAATATCACACTGTGGTGATCATGAGTGTAGAAAGTGAGCATAAATGATGAAAATATTCAGATATGAGAACATCACCATATTAAATCATATGATGTGAAACTTGAGTCACATATACTACACATACATGGCAGAATAGTGACTTTGCTCAAGGCCAGCTGGTCTACACAGAGAGAAGCTATTCCCTGCCTCATCTGTTGCTTCCTGGGTGCAAGTGTGGTACATACAGACTCTGCAGATCATGTAGATTCCATTTCTACTAAAATCAGCCACTTTGAGTTTTCATAGGCACTTGTTGATTTTTTTATTTTGCATTTTCTGGCTTCACTAGCCAGTTTGAATACTCAACAAAATCACACTATACTCTCTGTAACAAGGGCTATCAGATCCATATACTATGTTGGGGGTGTTTACTTACTGGTTCTTACCATAGGACACACTGTAGTCAGTAACTTAGGCATGAGCGCCCATGCAGCCACAGTGCACCTGCACAATGTCACCAGTTGCCATATTGGGCTCCATGCTAAGCCGTTTCATGGGGCCTCACCCCATTACTTGAGCGCTTAACCACTGCATTTGTTTGGCACTGTCGATGCAAGTCGCGTCGTCTGGGAGTTTGAATTTTGCAACTCCGCTGAAGTGCCAATACAAACTGTTACTTATCTCCCCTTTGCTGAGTGGCAAACAGTCACGTGAAGTGTGGGAACAAACTACCAGATCAGGCTCCACGCTAAGGCATTTCATTCCTGCCCGTCATAAGAACAATACCTTCGTACCTCAGGGATCATAATTTTTTGCAACAGAAAGCGCGGAGAGATTGTCAATGCAAAGCTTCGAGGCTTAGGAGACCTCATACCCAAACTCTGACAGCAGATTGCGAAGCCAGAGCATCTCCTGGCTGGCAGAGACAGCTGCAACAAACTCAGCCTTGGTCGTCAAGAGGGCAACAATCATTTGGAGGCGACTAGACCATGAAATCGCGCCTGTGCCCATCTTAATGACGTAGCCAGAGGTGGATCAACCGGTGTCAGGGCAGCCAGTGTGGTCGGCATCGGTGTAGGAGGCAAAGAGCTCGTTGTCGGAGGAAGGGGAGTACGTCAGCTTGTAGTCCAGAGTGCCCTTGAGGTACCAGAAGAGGTGCTTCACCGCTTTCCAGTGCGCCGTGCCGGGGTTCCTCGAAAATCGTGCCAGATTGCCCACAGTATGAGCGATGTCCGGACAAGTTGCAACAGCAAGGTAGAAGAGCGAACCTACGGCCTGGTCGTAAGGGATGTCCTGCATCTCCCTTGCTTCAGACGGCATCCTGGGGCCCATCTCTGCGCTGAGACGAACACCAGGATCCATTGGGGTGCCCACAGGATCGCAATCGGCAAAGCCATAGCGTTCGAGAATGTCGAGAGTGTACTGCTGCTGTGAGATGGAGAGGGAATGCCTAGCACGATCGCGCTGACCTTAACTCCTAGGAGCCAAGACGTGGGGCCGAGGTCTCTGAGCTTGAAGTGCGCACGAAGGTCGTCCTTGACGCGTTGAATGGCGTCCTTCGACTTCGCTGCAATGGTGATGTCGTCGACAAAGACAGGAATGATGATGCGCACCCCATCTCGAAGATAGACCCAGACACTGTGCTAACAAACAAGTCGCGAAAATCCCAGCTTCGTCAGGACCTCGTGCAGCTTCTCATGCCAGCAGCGTCCTGCCTGCTTGAGGCCGTAAAGCGCCTTCAGAAGTCGCCAGACCCAGTCGGGGGTCTTCTGCTCGAAGCCTTCAGGCTGCTTCATGTACACCTCCTCCTTCAGCTCGCCATTGAGGTAAGCAGAAGAGATGTCGACAGATTCAAGCTCGAGATCCTCGAGGGCTGCAAGCGCAAGAATGGCTCGAATCGACGCCCACTTGGGTGTAGGAGCGAAGGTCTCGTTGTAGTCAAAGCCTGGACGCTGGGAGAAGCCCTTGGCGACAAGACGACCCTTGTAGCGTTCGATAGAGCCGTCTGCGTTGCGCTTGACACGAAAAACCCACCGAGAACCGATAGCCTTGCGTCCTGGGGGCAGCTGAACGAGCTCGAAGGTCCCATTCTCGACAAGAGACTGGATCTCGTCCTGAGCAGCCTTGAGCCATCGTGCTTGCTCCTCTGGCGGCAACTTGTGGACGTCTGAGATGCTCTTGGGCTCCCCAAAGTGCTCCTGGTCCGCCTTGAATGCATGCTGAGCTACTGAAGCGAAGGCATAGGCTAGGGCGTCGTCATAGCTCAGGATATCCTCTCGTTCGCCTGTGTAGACGTGCTCGATGCCTGCTATCATTGCTTCGAGAGTGCACTCGAAGGCATCCTGGTGGTCACCACGAAGAAGGTCGAGTTCGTCGTCGCTCGAGGTGGGAGAAGGTGGCAGGACGTCGTTAGGGCGAGGTGGAGGAATAGCAGGGACAGCAGGCAGAGGATCTGTGTCGACTAGGGCATGAATGAGAGGATCTGGAGACGGGCTGTCGCGCTGGGGCGTATCTGCACGCTCAGAGGGCTCAGGCGTCGAAGCAGGGGACGGTGTGTCGACACGAAAACGCGTGGGCAGTAGATTTCAACGCTGGAGGTCGTCATCGTTGAGAGAGCCCTGAAAACACGTAGAACGAGCTGGGAGCTGCCTTCGAGAGCGAGTTCAGGATAGGGTTTGAAACCCCCATGAGTGCGAACTTCGTCATGAAGAGATGGTCTAGAGGGCGCTGCAGGGACTGCCGGACGTCGAGGAGGGCTCGGGGAGCGCGCTGGACGTCGTGGAGGACTGGGAGGATGCACGCGAGGGCTTGGTGGACGCTGAGGAGCGACAGGAGGATTTTCTGGGACGATTTGGACAGGCAGTGGAGGAGGAGCAGGATCATCAAAGTCATCTCCCCCCTGATCATGGGCCTTTGGAATGTCGGAAACATCCTCGGACAGGTTGTGCTGACGCCGCAAGGCATCAGATGCCCAATTGATTTTCGCAGGCTATGCACGAGGATGTACCTTGTGTTTGTGCAGTTCTTTCCCCAGCCTGCTGAACCTGTAAATGTCCTCGTCCTCCTCTGGGTGGGAGGAGGGGACTGCAACAAATTGCGAGTCCGGAACAGGAACAACAGTATTGCCAGTGAGAGGGAGGTGTGGGTTGCCAGCAAGCCCCAACGTTGCTGTTGAGACCACAGCTCCCTCCTTAATGGCATGTCCAGAGGCTGTGCATTGTATGCCCTGCGCTCTGGGCAGCTTCTTGTCCTCTGTGCGGGGGACGTGGTAGTCCGCGGATCAAGTGTTCGACCCCAGTTGAGAGGTCAAGGGACTGGGTTGGGCAGGGGGGTCCTCATCGTAGGTGAAGGGGGCAAAGGGGTCGGAATCAGATGGGCACTTGTGGGACATGATGGTGGTATGAGGAAGAGATGTGGCCGCCATGCATCCTGGCTTGTCACAAGAACAATACCTCCATACCTCAGGGATCATGAAGAACAATACCTCCATACCTCAGGGATCATGACTGAGATGGATATGCCCTCCAATGCATCATTCCTCCCTGCTCACCCTATTGCTGGTGCTCACCAGTCTCCCCTCTGAGCAAATCAATATGGCACCTTATCCCAGACACAAGAAAAGTGATATTAAGTCCTCTGTAAGCTGTTTTTCCCTCTGTGCCACAGAAATTCAGAGTGCTAAGCATGATTTGGAAGTTATACAATGATTCAAAAGTGTCTGTGACAAAGTCCAAGCCACCCATGCCAGTGCTTGATGGACCACATGTGGAAACTCAAAAGTTGCAGATTGAAGCTGCTCATCATTTCAGGTCAGTATTGTATGAGATAATTTGATGACAGGGT
>KE504297.1:34531-45120 GCA_000344655.2 Fomitopsis schrenkii | reverse complement strand
ATGAAAGAGCCTCTAAGAGCTCATGATGCAGGTATGACGGTGCCAGCTTGACAGCACTCTTTGGATGCTTAGTGAGGAAGCTTTGGGCTCTTCAAGGAAAAACACATCTTTTCAACAGTTTGGGCTTCTTCGAAGTGGCGGACTTGTCTTGGGGATGTTAGGCGCTCGACTCTGGCTCTTTGGCCGTTTTTAACGCTCTATAAGTCTTTCAGAGCCTTAAATAAAGGTTGAGCAGGACGGGCGGTTTTTCCTGATGTCATTGATCACTCACAACGTAGGGAACTCGCACGATGTAGACTTCTTTCGCCCCATTGAAAGTGGCAGGACGGGCGAGTAAGTAGGCTGTATTCTTGTGAGAGATCTTAAACACAGTCTGAATGTCCGCTTTACGTACCGCAGGCAGCAGGGTACAATTCGTCGTAGAAGAAGTCTGGTTCATTACTGTTGCCCTTGTTTGACGCCGTAGAAGTAGCATCGTCAGGAATGGCCCCAGTATTGAGATTCGAGGGCCCGCTAGTAGCGTCAACGCTAGCTTCATCTACACCACGCTTGCCTTGGGTAGACAGTGCTGGCAGTGCAACAGGGCGTGCTTCCTCTTCTGCCTTTTGAGTGGCCTCGTCGCTGGCTATGTCGTCGAATGGCATGACGCGGAACTCCTTGTCCGTATCTGTGGGCGCAATGAAGAATGATGGCTTGCCGCGAATCGTTGTTCGCGACTTGCTCATGATATCAGCTTTGACAAAATCAGCGGCGATTGGGAAACTACTCACAACACCAGCAATCACCTCAAGATAACAGCCATCCTGTGGAAGTGCCCAAGGGTCCAGCACCTTCGAAGTCAGGATGACTCGATCCGACGAAAGGTCAACGCCCACGTAAGGGGCCCCGTCTGGAGCAGGAGGAATGGGTATTTGTATGAGTGGCATCACGAACAGTACGCGAGTGGCAGCAGCCGGAGGACAGAGAGCAAGGGGATAGCGACTGAAGCAGACGCCGAGAGCGAGGTATATATGCACATCTTTGCATTGTCCTTCTACTGCCCAATCAGCTAGCCAGTACGCACCGGGGAGCGGCGCACGCATCCAGCCTCTCAGCACATGACAGAAGCACTGTTAGTACGTGACGACAACTCCGTTGAAGCTCTGATTCGCATCGTCGTGGCATTATTTTCTGAGAATAAGTGAGTCAGAAGACACAATCTTCGTCAACATCGTACCTCAAATATACCTCCTCCCTCGCTCCCCCGGTCACTGATTCATGCGTTCATGAGTCACCAGCTGTCACCAGTGTATTGCGACAGACTACGCCGATGATTGCAACAGCTCAGTCACTGATAGTCTTGGTAATGTTGGCACGAGACTGGGTCAAAGCTTAAGCATTCGGAGATTGCCACGCGCGATCTCATCCGAACGCTTGTACGCGTCGGCGAGACATACAATGCTACTAGTATATCTTGCAGTTCGTGGATGATGGGAAGAGGACGTTAGATGGGCTGCAGGGACTGAGTGTGAACTATAACGGTGTACTTGATCTCCGCATGTAAACTCTCCTCCTTCACTTGTGCATGTATAGTACGGCTGTGGTGGGTCTGACATTCGAGTCCTTGCTCATACTACGCCGTGCATGCGCTTCACGGAGACAGGTATTTGATTTGATGGCTCCAATATCGACACGTCGCCCTTGCACTACGATACGCGTCAAAAACAACGAACAGTGCACAGTAGGTGCAAACGAGGGCGCACTTGGGGCTTACTGGCTCTGGGCACGACGGAACCCACACGGAACGCAGGCGTACTTCAACGCGCAGAAGAAGCATAACGATAACGATACGGGGTTCATGGAGGCGATGTTCGACGACTTGTGCCATTCGCACGTACGGCATGAGGCACGCAACCTCGATAATAGCGGGCATGAGTCGCTGCGGCGCAAACTTCAGACTGAGCATGACATCGCCGTTGCTCAACAGCGAGCGTCCGAGGCCGCGGCGAAGGAGCAGAGGAAGGAGGAACGTACCAATACGCTACGAGCAGTCAAGCTCGTCGTCGAGGATGATGAACTGGCCAAGCTGAAGCGACACGAACTCGAGCTTCAGCTTCACGCTTATCGCCTAGATGACCCCGAGACGCCGTCGCCGTCAGCCCTAAAGAAACAGACGGCAAAAAACCCCGATGTTCTACTTGCAGTGAAGCAAGCGATCCTGCGCGCGCAAACACGGCAGGCAGCAGCGGGAGTGTCTAGACAAGCGGGTAGTGGGGTTGCGTGCACAGATCACTCTGACCACATACCGGAAAGCAACTCTGCGAGCTCAGCTGCAGCAATTGCAGCGGTCTCGGACGACTTGTACCGCCGGAGTGCAGCAACTGCTAGGGGCGAGTTTCAAGATGACGACGATTCCGACATAGAAGTTTGAGCTTTGGCGGGTTTATAACACTAGTGTAGTGATCATATAATGTTAAAGTACATAGATATCGCGTTTAGGATGCTGTCTGGGGCGTTGTGGGGAGCGAAAGTACGATCGACTGAGGGAGGACCGTCCGCGATCGATTTCTGACCACGATCGCTGTGGCGCGTCGCTGACTAAGCGTCCGTGCGGGCCAGAGGCGTTGCCCCTCCCCATATCTTAGATAGTCACCGCCGTACCTCTTGCACGGCCGGCTAGCACTGTCATCAATCTCGCACCGACCGGGTTCCCGCACGCGTCTCCGCCACGCCGAACCATGAGGGGCGCTCCCCGTGTAGCCCCCTTAGCGCGGGTTCATGTCTTCACGGATTGTTCACTAATGCAGAACCAGAGATTGACGGAGGCGATCAATCTCACCACGCTTCGCAGGCTACCAGGTCCTTTCCAGAGATCGTGGTCCTTCTCGAGGTTTGTCGACAACGGTGATCCCTTGATTTATGTTTCCTGGAGATTCATGTGACTTGCTCCCAGGTTTTGGTGGGAAGGGCGTCGACTCCGGCCAGGGCTGACGCGATGCCCACACTGCCCGATGAGCATGCCGAATTACATTTCCTCCTGGGCGGGCACACGCGGGGAGACCCGCTTTCCGCCAAATGGTTAGCCTATTGTTCGCTGCTAACGGCCATCCAAAAAAGGTGCTTACGAGGACGGCTATTTTCGGGAGGAGTAGGTTCTCGGGTTATAAAACTGGAGGGCGGCGGGATCGTATCTTACGGCGATACCGCTATACGAGAGATCCGAGCGACACGAGCATTCAATGCGATCAATGCGATACTGAGATATTAGGAGCGTACTGCAAGAGTAGCAAACGACGGCTACGAGTCGATAGCTTTTGCTCTTGTCAGGCTCCTCTAGGTTGTAGTAGTCGAGATGGATGTACTATAATATGGACTTGCGCGCGTCTGGGTGGCTGATGGCGTTCATAGCTGACGCGACATAGGTATCGTCCTAATAATGCTGCGATGTCCGAGTCGATGGTCACGATTATGTTTAGCCTTGAATATGTCGCGGCACGCTTTCTTGTGGGCCGGCTAAACAGCCCGCTGGCACGCTTTTGACTGATGAGTTGGACTACGTATCAGAATGGATTGACGACACTCGCAATTGTGAGCGTACGTACGCGATATTACGCCCCGTTGTATCCACCGAAGCTTTCAGTTGCTCTACGAGTGTATATCCGCGAGAATGTGTTCCGCTCGAGAGCAGTAAGGTTAATCATGAACCCAGCGTCTACTAATCGATGAATAGACCGCGACCGATGTGTGCATTGCACCGGGATCACCATATATGTGCTCGTTAATTCGGGGCCCTGGGTACATGCCCTCGAAGACGGTAAGTGGAATTTAAAAAAAACTCGGGGCCCTTCGTCGTCTCGACGCACCTTGTGAAGCCCGTTCATTAGGCCATTTGTCATACATATTCGTCGACAGGCACATACCTTGCCTGATGCGGCATACCGGTAGTATGCCGCAGTTCAAGAGGGTGCGTGAGTAGAAGGGGCGAAATCGCGAGAGGCAGAGCCGAACTGTGGGCGAGGTGGCGAATTGCTATTAGTATTACTACTAGTCCGAGGAGGATCGGCCCGCGTCTACCGTTTTGCGCTCCTCCGAGGCCGGATCATGGCGCCATGCGCCTCCGCGGCTCCGCCAATTTTGAGTCGCGTCTCGCGGTCGTCGCCCACACACTTCGCTGCGTGACTCACACAAAAGGAGTCTCAGGCTATGCCCAGCTCACTAACTTTCCTTTATCTTGGAACGGTAGACGAGGTCACATGTGACCTGAGCTGTCATCAGCGTAGTCTATCGAATTCATCTCGTTTCTCGTTTCTATAGAAGGTCCAATATGTAGCGCATCGCGAGCAAGGTCGTGGACAACGGCCTGGGTTGAAGCTCCGCTCATAGATCTCGTTCATTTGGCATTATGATCTTGCCTTGGCACCTCGGAAGTATTGAGATGCGCAGGGACGGGTTTAAAGAGTCAAACAAACGGAGGCTGGAAGACTGTAAGCGCCCGCGCTGCACTTTGTTTGTTGCTAAGTCGTTCTTCTGCTTTTCGTCGAATCGTGACTCCCACACACGAAACACCATGCCTACCCTGCACTCTTTCTGGTAAGCCAGTAGTACTGGTGCTGCCGCCGGTAGGGCTTCGATACTCATCGTGCGACAGGGCTCTCAACATAGATCCAGGGTTTGCTGTATTGATTCCCTCTTCGCCACACGACCTGCGTATCAGTATGGCAACCCTGAAGTTTGTGGAGGGTATGAACTACCGACCAACTTCGGTCTACATTCTTCCGACCTCGAAGACATCTGATTATCGGGCGCTGTCTGCCCGCGATGGCTACGCGTGCTGTGTACTAACACCTGGACGGGTACGTATGGTGCCTAAAATGCCGGTGGCGCTGACGCTCAGGCGTATGCTGGACCATGTAGGTGGAGGATGTCTCGCTAGATCTGTGGCTACCCGCTAGGCAAGGTTATGTTGTAGAATGCATAGGTCTGAAGTGAGTGCAAAGTCGTGACTCCCCTACTCTAGTGTGGCTTACCTTTCGTGGGGCTCAGCTCTATTTCGTTGCTGGGGTACTACACGGGTAAGCCAGTTTTTCATCCAGTATCGAATCGTTGCGATCATTACAGCGCACAAATACCGGCTATCGTGTAGATAGTACCGGAAAACAGGCGGCGCGGGATTTCAAGGCAGGGGAAGTCCCTGTGCACTTGTACGTATCACGCCGTCTCGTATCCCACCTGTCTGACCAATCAAACTAGTGAGGCTGTATCACAATTCGCCAGGGGCCAGCGGGCCTGGAAAAGCTCCGCAAATATCGTTGTTGAGCGTAACCCAATAGCCGAGCAAAATGCACGTATACTGAGCGGTAAGGAACGCAACACGGAACGAGCAGAGAACTCGCGATCAGTTGCAAACCTGGCGAGTGCGATGGAACCGACGAAGTTGCGGGTCAACTTAGTGCAAGGCGACACACTCATGATGATATCAAGCAACATTCTACCGAGACCACCTAGCTTTGTGAAGCTCCCTACCAACCCCGACGTGATAAAGGAAGTAGCCTCACCCGGTGAAGGGGAGCTATTCATACAACCGAAAGACAAGGTGAATGTGGACATCGAAGGCAGGGTCTTGCCACATCGGCAGCTCCTCGTCCGTGACCACATACCCGTAGGTCTCCTTCTTCCGGGCACGACCATTGCTGACTGTCCGTGAAGTTATCCGTCCACGTTGGGTACAGTACAATTCCCGCTGATCTTCAGGCGGCTCTACTTGGTGCGAAAGTTGGCAGTAGGATGACGGTGATCCTCCCACCCCATCGAGCTTACGACCAGAACGGACATAAATCATTCGGTGTTCCACCGAACGCTCTGGTCCAATTTGGTGAGCTAGGTTGCGAAGCGCGTGATGCCTATCCGCTCATGTGTCTTGCTCAGACATCACCGTGATCAGCATAGAGAAGGATGTGCCTCCAGAGGCAGGAGGGCGATGCGGCGACCATGAGGGAGCGGAACGGTGAGATGGTGAGGCGGCGGAACGGCTAGGATGGACGAGGACCATGTCAGTGACCTGAGGCTCTGACAAGGCTTGCATAGACGAATACCCGATCCACTACACTGTGATCCGATCCAAACAGAGAGAGCTGCTCTCCTGCGGCTGTCGGGCATCGCTACGCTATGTGCTACGTCCCGGAATTGAATGTCAGGTTACCGTCATTACCGTCAGCTGGCGACACGGGCGCTGTGCACTGACTGAGACCAATCATTGAAAGGGTCAATCTTACGCATGTTGACAACTCTGGAGAACAGTACACTTCTGCTGGCACCCTGCTGTCGTGTAGACAGAGACAATGACCGGTGTAGGGGTATCGAGGGTTAGGGTTCCGACAGACGGACACCGTAGCTGACGTAACTTTAGTCTACTGCCACTATGTACAGCTATGGTACGGGACTTAACGCACTTGTGACGATCGTGGCAGAGTATCATCACTGAATCTAGTATGTCTATTGCATTCCGACATCAATCCGGAGCGACACTTTACACGTTTGAAAGAAGTCAGACGACGAGCTGGTCAACCTTGCTGCCAGTGAGTGACTTGACAGTCCGACGTGGCAGCTCGCGTTAGGAGCGGTATCACGGTGACCTCGTAAAGAACTCGTCGAAGGGAGATGTAGATCCACCCATGCTACCACCCGACAGCGTCGCCGACTCTTTAGGCTCCTCCTCGTGCATCTTTCCCACAAACGCGATCACGTCTACTAGTCCGTGAAGCTTGATGGGCGCTGCCGTGACACTGTTTCGGCAGACTGGACAAACGTAAGGCGGGGGAGGCACAGTGCTACCCAGTCCTCCTTGGCTCGCATACGCAGGCGACCCAGAATGATAGTCTGGATACGTCCGCCTGTGTAACGCGAGAGTCCTCGCGAAGAGACTCTGCAAGCATGACTGGCAAGCGAGATGCCCGCAGGCCAACCTACAGCATCAATTTCGATCAACGGAAATGGGATAAGTAAAGGTGGTGCCTTACGTCCAGGGCACCCACATTCTCTCGAAACATACTGGACACGAGGTGGATATGTCAAGCTGTTCTGCGTGTACCTGGTAGGAACATTAGTGCATGTGTCGTGAACCTGTCGATAATACGGACCTTGATGTCGCGGACCATGGCTTTGAAGGTGTCCAGCTCGTTTTCCCGCTCATAGCCCAGCTGCCGATACATGAGAGACACGGGAAAACATACAGCGAACCATACGTACCTCATGCATAAATGCAATCGCTGCGTCTTGTTCTTCACGCTCAATCATTAAGCGATCAATGTCCTGAGAACGAGTCTGTAGTAACGTACACCACAGCCACTTTATGTACTCACGGGCTGCAGCGCCTGCGTCACCGTCGCACTAGCCTCGAGCTCGAGACGAAGCGCCTCGACTTCGTTACGAAGACGGTCGTTTTCCTATGCCAATACTCATGAGCGGAAGAACCAACCACAACACTTCCAAAGGGTATAGCATACAATCTGTAAACACCATGAGTATCACGTCCCCCGTGTGCAAGTGGCATCCTGGCGCACCCGTGTGTTCGCAGCAGCATCTTGCGAGCGTTCACAATCAGCTTTTTGCGCCTCCAGCTCCTGCCGTATTATATGTCAACCGTGTGGTCATACGACTACATTATCCGACTATACCCTCTTCATGGTTGTGAGCTCAACGCCGCGTGAGAGTGGCAACCCGACAGCTCACCTCGAGTTGTGTGATCCTTTGACGGTGGACGTCGGACTGCTTCTTCCAGTCCTCATGATTCTAACGCAGCTTAGCTACTTCGCACGTAAGTAAAGGTGGTGCCATACCAGCTGAAGCCGGTCAGAGTCTGAATTGGGATGAAGGCGGGGAGATCGCACCTCAGCCGCTTCCAGCTGTCTTCCCAGCTCTTCAATGGCATCCCCCTAGACGAAATTAAGTGGTTTCGAATGCAGCATAGAATGAGCTCCTCACTTCCGTGCTTGAACTCTATGCGAAAACATGCCCAATCAGTTCTAGCCCTTTGTACCCTGTGCGCCACTTGAAGTGATCAGAACTTACCCGTAAGGACGACTGTACGTCGTGCCTTCGCTGAGCACTGGGCTGTTGAAACACCACCGAGGAAGAGGGGAGCTCCTTTTGCGCCATGCCTTCACTGTGGTGTTCCTACTGGCAGCCTGAGTGTAAAGACAAATGGCACGGAGTGGCGAGGTATTGCGTGAGTTCCGAAAGTCACGACATAGGCGCGTTGACAGATCTATCTGCTTACCTACATAAGGAAGCGTCTGCTGTGATAGTGTACGCCTGCTGCTGTGGCCTTGCGCGATAGACAAACTAAATCATGCCCCTCGATCGCATAATACAGACTTTCTTTGGCTTAGTTGTCAAACGCCTCTATTATCTGAAGGTCAGTATTGTCAGATCCATACTCATTCGAGATTCAACGGTCCCCTAATCACCTCAAGCGCGATCAAACAAGTACTATTAGCTATGTCGGATGGGAGGAGGAGGATGAGGAAGAGGAGGGTCAATTTAGCCATCGATCCAGTGTGACGTCAGTGATCGTGACAACGCTTGAGTTCGGGACTTGCCGGCGTTCGCCCGAGCGTACTGTAACTTAGCCTCCTAGAGGGCGCCGTCAATTTTCCGGCATAGACAGCGCTTACTAGCTAAGATAGGGCTCGTGCACGATCATCCAGGCGTGACGCAGTGTGACGTATCGTTACCGAGACCTATCTGGCGCTTGGTGTCCACGAAGAGGTTGCACGCTGGCGCTGGGCACCGTTCCCTCCGACGCGTAGGTCGCTGTGCAACGTCTGTGTTCCTCAAAATGTGCTCTTGCCCGTGCATGTTGTAGCATAGATATATCTATGTTGTTCTCCCATTGCGCACTTGCAATTTCTCGACCCAGCATCAGCGCTATGATATATAGAATAATATTTGTACGTCTTCCAAAAAGGGCGAGCGGCTATACTCGACACGTTGCAAAGTGAATGTGAATTCTACGCTGTCGATGAACACCTTTTGCTTCCCGCAGTTCTACGCGGAGCTCAATTACCGTGAAAACTGTGCGGATTGATTGATTTACAGTGATGGCACTTGTACAGTTCACATCAATCTTGCACCCTCCCGTCACGCATTTCTTGCATAAGCCTGGATGATCATGCACGAGCCCTATCTTACATTACTGCACACATAAGCCTACCGAAGTAAGCTACAATAACACTACGTGACCTCCTTTGCCCGCTCATAATAACTAGTCGTTTCGAAGCAATCGCTTCGTTGCCCTGGCCCACTGGTCCGATAAGACTGGGCGCCGCAGTCGCGTGGTTAGAACCTGGGATTCAGCGAGCGACTATTAGATGGTGGTTCGAGAAGAAACGCTCTGATCTCTAGTGTGGGCGCTGGGATCGTAGGCTAAATCTACCTCCTCCCTCCCTCCCTCTCGTACGTACAACTACAGTTATGCTCCTTCTGTGTATACGGCGCGTTCTTCAGAAGCTACTACTTCCGTTGCCTTGGACCTCTGGCCCACTGCACTGGAGTGGGCGAGCTGCTACGTAATCATTGGACCGAGACGGGTTCTCGTATGTGTTCGTCACGGTCACTACGGCTCTTCAACTCAGTTCCTTTAATCTCATGAAACTTTGTTTCATTGGCGATGTGCCGCTTATCTTTCTGTTCATTGTGCATTCTTTTGTCACGGCGTGTCGAACAATGCAAATGGTCGTACGTAGGGGATGTGCCACTACCTAGACTTCACGCGTATGGAACACCGCTTTGCATATAAACCACTGCTCCTACCCCGGCCTGTACGGTTCGACGGACGCTATCAGGCCTCATATCGAAGTCTGCCTTCCTGGTCCATGAAGTCACTCAAGAGTACAAAGCTCGGGCTCTATAGGTGCGCGCCACTCCATTGCCGCCGCGAGCGACGCTGACGTGTTCGAGTAGGTCTTACCGCAGAGCCGGTGGCCGCAGACCAGCTCCACGAGTGACTCGACCAAGTCAAGCCACTGAGGGAGAAGACTCTTCGGACGACGGTCGTCCCTGTAAGCGGTTGCGCTTAGAGAGCCCAGTTCATATCTCCGCAGCGTGCGCCTTTTCCCCTCCCGCTGCCGGATCCTGAACTCAACCATCCTTGCGCCGGTTCTATATCCTAGTGAACGGCAACGTGACAGTGGGGGCGACGTCGCACTCACCGAGGACACAGCAACGGACGAGCCTCATGACGCTCACTATCGGCACGCCGTCAAGCATCGACGCATGATGGACAAGGCACCTTATCCCCATGGGGGGGACCATTCGTACGTCGTGGTAGTCACTTCGGCATTGGCATGATCTTTTAATCCTCTTTGCTAGCAAGGGACCTTCCGCACGTACGGTCGCTATCTGAACTAGCCGCTGAGATGGACACTGTGGCGTCTTCGCGTATGGCCTCCGGGTTCGAACGGAACGCCGATCAGGGCGCACTGGACATAGCCTTCGATTACTCTACAACAGATCTCGCCACCATCCTTTCAGTGACCCCGTCGTCATATATCAATTGGGCAGATGAAGTCACTACCGCCGTTTTGCCTGTCGCGCCCGAGCATCTCGATGGT
>KE504297.1:0-33483 GCA_000344655.2 Fomitopsis schrenkii | reverse complement strand
GCGTACCACCCCCAAAGTAACGGTCAAACAGAGCGCGCTAATCAGGAAGTCGAGAAGTACCTCCGACTCTTCTGTGACAAGCGCCAGGACGACTGGGTAAAGCATTTGCCCACCGCGGAGTTTGTCTTCAACTCCCACGTGTCCTCGGCAACCGGCTATAGTCCGTTCGAAGTCATGTATGGGTATCGCCCAGACTTCACGGTGCCGCCGGGCCGGAAAAGCTCTATCCCCGCGCTCGAGCAACGCCTCAAAGATCTTGCCGAAGTACGCAAGGAGGCAGAAGCAGCTCTACGTCTCAGCAAAGAACGGATGAAGGAGTCCTCGGAGCAAAGTAAAGCTCCAGCGTTCAAAGTCGGTGACCGCGTCATGCTCACTGCCAAAGACGTGAAGGTTCACCAAGCTAGTCAAAAGCTTGGACCTCGCCAACTAGGCCCCTTCACCGTTGTCCAAGTCAAGGACAATGACGACTATGAACTAGATCTACCTCACGTGCTGAAGATTCACCCGGTATTCCACGTAAATCGACTTTCGCCCTATACGGAAACAGCGGAGAATGGCAAGCCGCCACCTCCTGATCCGATAGAAGTTGATGGAGAAGAAGAGTGGGAAGTCGAACGAATTCTTGACAGCAGGTTCTATCGTCGTCAGTTCCAGTATCTCGTACGCTGGAAAGGCTTCGACGAGGGACATGACAGCTGGGAACCTGCCAAGAATATCACCCACTCTGACGAAAGCATTGCGGAATTCCACCGGAAGAATCCTAGCGCACCGCGCAAGATCTCTGCAGCCGGATTTGATAAGATCGAGTGGCGATCCTTAGAAAATCTGACAAGCACTACGGCACCTGACCTCGAATGGGAGGGGGGCCGGCATCCGAGCTCAAGTGTGTCGAGGACGACACGGTCTTAGGAGGGGGGTAATGTCGTGGTAGGCACGGCTAGGCCCTAATTTTTACTTTGTTTTTACTATTTTATCTCGCTTTGTACCATGGACTTGTACTATACGCTCGATAGCTATGTCGTGGTAGGCACGGCTAGGCCCTAATTTTTACTTTGTTTTTACTATTTTATCTCGCTTTGTACCATGGACTTGTACTATACGCTCGATAGCTTTCGCCTGGAACGGCCTTCTGACTAGTCACGTGACGTAACCACGGACTAGGGTTTATCTTGTAGCACGTGACCCGCTGACGCATATCCCGAGACCGGACTTAGGACAGATCGCGCCATCTCGCATCATCGGTAGTTAGCCAATAGCGTAATTGCCTCACGCATGTGACGACACCTTGCTGTAGGAGCCCTGCCCTAAACCTGAGGGGTATAAGTAGTAGAGATTCGCTCCCCTAGCACTCATCTCGTCCTCTTGAGTGCTAGGTGAGTACCACAGTGTACTTAGTATATGTTAATCTAACTTGAGTGCTAGCTGATCTTAGTATCGCTACGCCGTGTGAAGCATCGACGTCCAAGTCTGCCACTACAAGTGGTGAGTATCATCCTCACTTAGCCTTGTCCGTACGGGGTCAATCCCGGCGAGACCTTTTCCGTTTTCTATTGTGCGCGTCGACTAGCTCCGCGACAATCGAGACCTTGAATCTGCCCTCTCCGTACGTACTGAGCGGTGGTCGGCGGAGATGTTGGACAACATACCGAGCTACGACGAAAACGCGAGCGCGGAGGTAAGCATGTTAGGGTTCAGCATTGCATATGTTTACTCAACCTACAGAAACAGGACGATCCTGCGTCCAATAACGAGAGCACTCGGCACATTTGCGAAGGGAGCCCCGGAAGTGATGACTTTGCAATTTACGGAGACTGTGCCTCGTCCTTTGGCGGTCACAACAGTAATGATCACGCCGAGGTCGACACGAATGCTTTACTTTCTCCGGGGTCGCCAATTCCTGAGAGCATCCTCGACCCGTTGCATGATGTGCCAGAGCTTCAGGCCATCCTCTGTGGCATCAATCAGGTGTGCTATCCTATGTTGACGGCTTTTATTGATTCACTGACCGTTCCTTCAGGAACTGGAAGCAACGCAGCACCAAATCTCCCAGCTGCAGGACGAGGTCATGTCTTTGCGAGGCGACATGCAAGAAGCTCTTCGATACTTGCGCGACATGGCCCACCAGTAGCTCCGCAATCGACGGCGGAGCATCGGCCGCCATGCATAACATGGTCCGCATCCTCTACTCCTGTCACGTATGATTCTTGTCCTGGGTCTTGCTTCCCGTCCGTATGCAACCCCATGCCTCCATCCCTATAGACGCTTTTGTTATACGTCATGCATTTGTGCTGTGTATACAATCATGCCCATGTAATCACATGTCCGTTCGCTATCACGGTGGACCGACAGCTATAGCCAGCGTGACGCTTTCCCAGCAAGGAGTATAACTCTGCAGAGGCGCGCTCGGAGCTGCTCGGAGGCGCGCGACCATGACTATGGCGGCCCCTGCTTGCGTTGTCTAGTCATGACTACAACAGTACGTGTCTGGAGGTCCTGTTCGCGGGCGCACTCGCGGGGGCCCTCCCATGGACCTACTACGCCAGCCTCGCGCGATTCACCGTTCGACGCGTCACGCCGGCAGTGATCAAGAACTCCTAGTTGACCACTGCTTCAACATCGCCCGCCCGCTGCAGAAGACCATGGGGGGGGGGGGGGGATGAGCGACCCACCTTAAGAGTAACGCGTATATCTGATGACCGTTTCAGCATGCAAACCCCCAAGTGCTATGCGCGGCTTCGTGAAGGTCCATCGGGATCACCCCTGCGGCTAGGGAGGGCGACTGTGCCCATTGCCTCTAGTTCCAATCCAGGCCCGGATGTTGACGACGTTCATTCAGGGTGCGGCGGAGGATGGCGAGGGACGAGAGGATTTAGGGAAGCAACGTGAGTTCAGCTTGTGTATCACAGCACAACTGCGGCAAGGAAGTACTCAAAACCATAGAAACTGAGGTCCTCGCATGCGCACATGCCATGAGAGGGCAAGGAGGCGCCCTCTGACTGAGGGCGCGCCTCCTGTAGTTAGAAGGTACCCAGCGCACGTGCCACTGAGCCTATCCGTGACTCAGGCCAAGAACTTGAAGGCTGAAGCCCAGTCGCCGACACTCCTCCTGCGGCCCGTAACTAACCTGCTACTGCTGAGACTGTCGGCCCATGCTTCTGTCGACGTCATTGTGTCCACCATTCTCCTCTCCTCCTCCCGGATCACGCATCGAAGAATGGCGCTCCTAGCCTACCACGCATCCATTATGAGTGCACGTCTCGTTGCATGCACTTGCAAGGTGCATGTGGTCCCAAAGCGCAATTGCGGGAACCAAGTTGCTGACAGTGAGCTTTCCTCAGAAGGAACTCGCATGCTAGGGCCGCCCCAAACGACTCAGCCAAGTAAAGCCCCTTTCGTGCGGCTTCGTATCAAGGAGTAGTCTTAGCACGTTGTTATCATGACAGTGAGTAGATCAAGCACGCTGTGGAGACCATTGTTGCTAACCGATGGTACAAAGGATTGTCTCACGTTGCCGTCTGCGATCAGCTTGAAGTATCGAAGGTCTCGGACAAAAGACATACCTCGTGTCGGGCTGTTGCCTTCCGATTTAGTCGCTGCCGCGGGCGTCTATATCGAAGGGGCGCGTAGACGAGGATATGTATATCGGTCAGTGAGGGTATTCACGCTCCCCGCTCACGACAACCGTCCTGCGACCCGCCGCCATGTCCAGCGATTCCAAGTGGATTCACGTATTCCCAGGGGCTCACTCGATGACAGCGCGCTGGAACGCGCTCGTGCATCAGTGGCAATCATCCGGAGGGCGACGGAAGCGTCCAGGATCGCCGTTGACTGGTCCTGATTCAAAACGACCACGAAAGGAGAACGGGACGCAGGACGAGGGGGAGGGGGAGCAGGAGGTGCTTATTCTAGAGGCCGAGGAAGTCTCGAGCGATGCGCTGGGAAGAACGTCTCACGTGTCATCCGGTGGTTCCTACCAAAGACTTCCATCCATCCCTGCGAATCTGAGACCAGGGCGCATAGGAGTTGATGATAATCCGTCTGAAACAGGTATAATTTCGTGCCCATCATGATCGTCCTGCGCGTGCTCACACCGTCGAACCAGAGATGGAATGTGGTCCTGTGGGCTTCATTGTCGAAACATATAGACAATCCCATCTTGCTCAACGGATGCAGATGTGGCCATGCCTCTACCAGCTCGCCTGTAACGCACAATTGCCTAGTCAAAGCTCTGATGAAATTTCCGGCCAAGAGCGTGCCGGTAGCGCGGTGGCATCCCTGGGTCCAGCGCCACAATCTCACTTCGCTGTAGAGGGAGACGGTCAGTCCATTCTATATCGAAGCGTGTCGTCATAGCTAATCAATACGGCTCCAGATGCAAGCCAAGGAGCCGACTCTATTGCTGGGGGTTATGCGGGAAGTGCTGCGTCGTCTAAAGACCATAAAAGCCAACGGCTGCAAACAAGTCCGCGAACCGTACACGACATTACTCCACAATCATTCTCACCCGTACACAATGCTCGACAAAGCTCACTGCCTTCCCCGCAGTCATCTGTCTCTCAAGTTACGCATCTCTTGAAGGATGGTGTCCACCCTCCCTCGATTGATGAGTACGTCGATAATGCGCGCCCGGGGGACTATACGATGGACGACTCATCAGGTTCGCTGACCGTTGCGTACGAGGCTCGCACGCCCCATGTAAGCACGCTGTCTGAGCCCCTCTCAACAGTGGGCGGCGCGACGTCCTCGTGTCCAACCTCCGGACACGAATGGGATATCAAGCCTCAAGATACACTCGATGTGCCCCCAGGTATCTCGACAACGAGTGTAGCCATGCAATCCGTGAACACGCCCTCATACGCCAATTGGGTAGACGAAGCGGCCACCATCCCTGCTATTGTGCCGGGGGGGAGCATGCTCTTTACTTCTACCGTCCCTCTGATTGAAGAGGCGTCTCAGCTCAACATCGCTGATGATGCGCTTTCGCGCGAGTTGGATGGCCGGTTCGATCACGCGTTCTTCCACAATGACATGGCGGGAGATGTGGGCCTCGACGATTCGTTATCAGGTCGCGTCGATCCGGTCAACGACCCAACGACCTCGGCGGCTCTCGCGCAGGAGGGGGGATTTCCACACGTACGCTCACCGTCTGAGCCAGCCGCTGGGATGGACACCGCGGCGTCTTCGTGTCGAACCTCCGGACATGAACGGCATATGACGGCTCAAGATGCACTCGATGGGCCCCCAGATCCTTTGAGTGTCGCCATCCGTTCAGTGAGCGCGCCCTCATTCGCCGATTGGGTAGACGAAGCAACTTCCCTTCTAGCTGCCGCACCTGAACATCTCGTTGTACCGCACCCCGTTGCTGTCGCTGGCGCGGATCATGCAGTACCTGAACAGATCAAGTCCATACCGAGCGTTGGAATCGAGAGTGCGCTATCGGTGCCGTTGGGTTGGGAAGGCGTTCTGTCGTCGTCCCATCATCCTGACGTGCCTGAAGGTTCTATGGGCCTTGACCATATGCTATCGAACCGCGGTGGCCCGGCCTGCGACCCATTGGCCTCGCCGGCCATCGTGCAAGCAAGGGACCTTCCGCACGTACGGTCGCTATCTGAACTAGCCGCTGAGATGGACACTGTGGCGTCTTCGCGTATGGCCTCCGGGTTCGAACGGAACACCGATCAGGGCGCACTGGACATAGCCTTCGATTACTCTACAACAGATCTCGCCACCATCCTTTCAGTGACCCCGTCGTCATATATCAATTGGGCAGATGAAGTCACTACCGCCGTTTTGCCTGTCGCGCCCGAGCATCTCGATGGTCCGCAACCTGTTGCCAGCGCAGATCATGCAGTACTTGAGATCGAGCTCACACGGAATGTCGATATCGAGAGTGCGCTATTGCTACCATTCAATCATTGGGAAGGCGCTGTGTCATCGCCCCGGCCCATTCTGGCTGATGATGCTATGGACCTGGACCGATTGATATCAAACTGTGAAGACCCGGCAAATTTTCCGCCCGTAACAGCGCTCCACGACATCACGTCTATTGAAAGCTTTTTGTCCGCGCCCGCAGCTGAGAGGGATACTGCCATATCGCAATGCATTGCCGGGCCTGGTGCTATGGCGGGCGTCGAGGCGCTCAGCTCTGCGCTTGACGTACGAGGTGGTAATGGTAACGGCAATGGTCACGACTCGGATGCAAGCGATGGGGATGGGGATGATGAGTATGAAGATAGCGATGAAGACGAGGAAGACGAGGAAGACGAGGGACGAGATGCGCCGGACGGACAGCCCCAAACGACCGGCATAGACGTGTTCGTCGACGCTGAACGCGAGATGTCTTGGGATGTCGACAACGGCTTGAACGTTGGTTCTGGTTTGAACACAGAAGCGGATGGTATATGGACCGAAGAGGCTTTGGGCAGCATTTCTAAGCCACGCTATGGTAGCAACCGTAGCCCTCCAATGCGGGCAAAGGGTCTAGATGGCTTGAAAACGCAGGCGCCGTCACCGAGCTCACCCATGATGAGTGGGCCACAGCCCATGGACTTGGATGTACAAGCACTCTCTCCTATGTTGTCGTCACGCTCCCCGCGCCTCTATCACACGTCTACCGCACCTATTAACCCTCCAGGACCTGGGCCAAGAAAGAGCAGTGATCCGGGCTCAGATTCAGAGGAAGAAGCAGCTTTGGTCGGCATGTTCCTCCTTCTATGCCGCTTGAGTCTCAACTATTGTGGTTTCATAGGATACCTTAATGGAAGGGCTATCCAAAAAGGACCTTGTAAGTTGTCGTATCCCATGTCTCTGAATTCCTAGGGTACATTGAAAGATTTACCCTAGAATTCCCACGCCACGAAGGGAGACTGTCGCAGCCTCAGGCGGCTCTTGAAGCTGACGATTGACTATCTTAAGACGATTGTCGCATCATCCACCCCACAAGCAGGCACCATTGACGAGGTGATTGCGCCCGAGAGGGGGGTGCGTTGTGATGTCCAGTATCGGGATCCGAGGAAGATCCTCCTCCACGTATGTCGCGGGCTATAGGATGGAGTAGCTTGCTCACTTTGCGTTCAGGCTGAAGTCAGGAAGCATGCCTTAGATTTGATGCATCGCGATACCAATGCGGACCCAATACCTGTGGTGTCGGCAGAGCAGGCCGATAACTACGCTCGCACGAAGAGGAGCGAAGACGGGCCAACGTCTGACGCTTTCGCGCTTGATTTCACGGGCATGTCCGGCTCACGCTGGAACATGCGAGCGAAAGCGGTCTTCGCGGAAAGCTTCGTTCTCGCAGGATACAGCTGCAAGAACAGACTGGAGGTTCAGAGGGTCTTCAAGGTTCATATGGGCGCACTCCGCCGGCAATTCAAAACATCGATGCGTGATCCCGACTACCAGCCAACGCCTGAGGAACTAGATCAAGAAAGGGCTCGCAATCGTGCGGCGAGGAGGCGCGAGGTGCGCCCCTTTATCGGCTAACTACGAGAGAACATACGGTGATCTCTACGCATAGCTCAGGAAGCGCCGGCGCGAGGCGTGCAGAAGGTTACCGAGCTTGAGCCACTTCTGTCAGCTGTGGAAATCCATACCATACCTAGCAATGAGCGGCGACGAGTCAGAAGAGGGCCATCGCGGTAAACGTTTCTTGATCACAACGTTGCCTTGGCGGTCGAAAGAGTTCGAACAATTCCTCGCAGATATGGACATTGCTCAACTATCCACGAGATGGACGCCTGCAGGATCTTGGAGCAAAGGGAGCATGCCTCACGTACGGGAGGGCCGCGGCCGTCAGCACCCACGTGTTGACGACCGCTGCCAAGCGGTCGAGAGACTGCCTAGGAATTTCTACGACGAAGACTGGCTGCAATCATTGCAAGACAACGACGTGGAGGGAGCGGCTAGGCTGCGTGTTCAGAAGCCTGTTGACCTGACAATCCCCGATGGTGTTGCTAGGTAGGTTGCCGCTATAGCCGTGTCAATTGGCCAGCCTGACTTGTGAATAGGCTTATCGACAGGTTCAGGCATTGCAAGACACGCACAGACAAGCCACTGCCTCCACAATAGATAGGCGTGTACATGCGTTCGACTGATAGGAATTGCTCGGTGTTCTGGCACGTATGTACATGCAAATGTTAGCCGTGTACGGTATGTTTCGTTATATACTAGGGTGCGTAACATGGATTCGGACGAAGTGACTCTCTCCACGATGTCGGCTGTTAGCTGTGCAGTAGTCTGAAAAAGTTCGATAGAATTGACCGCTCACTTCTTGCATAGCGCGCCGAGACTCAAGGTAAGTCTCAAATTCAATTGCCCTGCTCTCGCATGATATGGCTCGACCCTGTAGGCTGTACTGTTGATGGCTCTCGTTTCAGCCTGGGACATGGTCTGCCCCTCCTAGGCTCTTTCCTCTCTCTTCTCTGGAGCTGTTCGTCTCTTTTTTCTTTTTTTGGATCCATTTAGTGTCTGCGAGGGCGGTGCCCTATATGGACGTGACTCCGGGGGGGTCTATCTACGGAGGAGGAGGAGGAGGAGATAGTAGGTAGTTCGACTCCCACCCGTATCTACACGCGGCAGAAGCCGCGCCCGTCCAGTTACATCATAACTCTAGAGCAGAGATCAGGAACCACATCTCAAGACACATCTAGACTGTGACCGTCGTGCACGCATATCGCGCGTCGTGCTCATTGCGCCCAGTGCTGAGCACCGTCGTGCTCACAGCACATGGTAGCGCCTCGCGCTGAAGTCCTTTTGCTCCTTGCATAGCAATGCACATACATTGCAATTTGTTCCTAGCAACTATCCTGAC
This sequence comes from Fomitopsis schrenkii, assembly GCA_000344655.2. Taxonomy (NCBI): domain Eukaryota; kingdom Fungi; phylum Basidiomycota; class Agaricomycetes; order Polyporales; family Fomitopsidaceae; genus Fomitopsis; species Fomitopsis schrenkii. The sequence goes on along the minus strand of KE504297.1, from coordinate 24,674 downwards.
AGCGTCGAGCTGGTCACCGCCGAAGCAAGAGCACGAGGGCCTGGCATATACACTTTCAGTAGGAGTGTGTGTGTGTATAACATAGTACCGGGGAATAGAGCAGATGAGCCTCGGGGGAATACTACAGTAGAGTCGTTCGTGGAGCGGTGTGCGTATCGCAAAAATCGGTGCTCAACTATGGTGGTTTGTCGGATGACATCAAGTTCCCGCTACAAGTATGTTTCAAGTTGGTCGCCATGATCTACTCATCGGCTTTCGTACCCACGATCTCTCTAGGACAACGCTCTTTGCAACAGCATTTTGCGTATGGCCAATTTTCCTGGGCTAACGTCACAAACCTGAACGCTCAGCATCACGACTTCCGCGCCTGGATTGGCGACTCACGACCCGACTGATACTGATACTTCGAACAGATGGTGCAGATGCGCTGGAACAACCGTGTCCGAGTCGGCTGGATGGGCTACGCTACGCAGGAGGTACCTCCGCAACATGGCGGGCAAAGGTAGCTCTGTCGGCGTATACGAAGGCATCTCTACAATCCCAGTAGCTGCCGTGACAGCTCCGATCCGCCTGCTATCGCTGACCTGTCAATGTCCTCCCGCCCCTCGGACATGGACCTCGAGATGATGCAGTTCATAAGCCAGGACATAATCAACGTACAGTACCGGGCAGGATGTCACGAAGATAGATAGCCTCGACATCAAACCCCAGGTCGTGACATGGCAGAAGACCTCAAGGCTGTCTCCGCAGCAACCTCTTTTCCATAGGTCGCATCGACTCGTGAACGTCCCCGAAGTGCTAACTTGCTGCCTCGCGCTGCCTATCACATGCATGACGGCCAGCGCCATCGGCTGGCGGCTGATAGCGTGACCAATGTCGGCCATGCTGAACGCTGTATGGCGAGTCGGCTAAGGTGTTGGCGAGGAAGCGTATGCCTCAGACTCTAGATCTCCGAGTCACCTGGGTGCGCCAATCTACTGGCGTTCACAGGTAAGACAGAGTGCTACGGGTGGTTTGTATTCCACCACGTAGAGGTAGCGTGATGGGCCTAGCGTACTCATGGCCGCCGTAGGTATGATATCCTCGTAGGAGGGACGGTGTTAAGTCCGAAGACAAAGCTCATGACTGACTACGACACCACTGTACAGCTACTAGCACCATACTAGTAAGCTATATTGATGCACCGTTGGCCTGACCTCTTCTCATCCCACATTCTGAACACGTACTCAGAGGCTACTAATGCCTCTGCTGCCCTGGCCCCTGGTCGCTGCCGGCAACTGGGCCGTGCTACCGTGACCGCGTGTTCAAGTTATCGTGATGCCTCACCGTCCGACGCCCCGACCTCAATAAGATCATCCAGCTCGTGGCGGGAGGACCAGGATGAAAGCATCTAATCCGTATTCGCACATTATCACGGTAAGCAATAGTAATGGGTTCATCGCGGTACTACCTAATTAAATCTCGCTAACATGGCGCCTCTAAGAGCCCGCCTCGATTCTTCACGACGTGATCACCGTGATGTTGAGTGACCCTCGCTGGCGCCGCCTAGTGCTCTCCGTGGTCCATCCAGGTTCGAACGTGGGCGAAAAGGACAAGCGCAGCTCATGCTGCTCGGGATGTTCCGGGAGCGTCGACTGTGCCACCCAGGCCTCAGAACCGTCTTGAGCCATGTCCCACATCCATATCTGCACAGAGTAAGGCATATCTGTGCCACCGTCACCGCTGGACTTGATTTTATGTATGTATAATGCACCCAACTCGATCCCTTTCGGCGGTACTTGAAGATCGGGGCTAGGGATCGACGTCGCACCAGAATCCATATACCAGACACAATCAAGGTCTTTATTTCGCTGTTTTTTGCGCTTCAAGTGTTTGGTTGTCGTGAGCTGCGGTGTACTTAGAAGTCAAGAGTCAGATGATATGAGGTAGCAAATACGCGCGCACCGCTGCATCCCTAACAGCTACCTCGGGCTGTGGTAGGACTTTACTACTATCATCAGTCGGAGGCGTAATGGGGTCTTCTGCACTAGCCGCGGCTTCTTCGCTACGTACGGCTCCGTTGACAGACACTGACTGCGGTAGACTATTTAAACAGTGTCCTCATATTCAGTCTATACGACTGGACGAACCTGGATGTCCACATCTGGGGCCTCTCCAAGAGATGCCTTTGCGAGCCGTAATCTGCCACCGTATGTGTTCGCTAGTGGTAAGTTTACCTGACCCTTGTGTGCGACGTCGTTGTGCACCGGGTATATCTTCAGGGCAGGTTGGGTAATTCGTGTCTTCATCTTGCTTGAAAAGGTTGGAGCCTGTAGACTTTCGTGTGGCACAGCCGATGTTGAGCCCAAATGTTCCGAAGCGCGCTCTGAGGTCCTCTGAATGGCATATATGTCAGCTTCCCTGTTTGAGAAAGAAAGGAAGCACCAACAGCTATCTCCTGACCATCCTCGTCGAAGCGCCGTTCGAGAGTGAATACATGGGTCTCCTGGTCGGTTCTCGGGCCAAAAGATGGGAGGTAGCAGTAGCTGGTTGAGTCGGATGAGTTCTCGGGAAATCGGACAACCCATCGCGTTTTGGATGGGTCAGGAGTGCTGGGAAGAGTAGATGGCCCCTGATGCGACATGGTAAGTGATACGGCATGCAAGAGTGGCGTACGGTTGGGAGGTCCTTAGGCCGGCATGGTATGACCCTCGCGTCACATGATCGGCGATCGCGCTTAGTATGTCACGTACTTACGATCGACGCCTGGGACTAGCGCCGATTAGTAGCCGTCACATACCCACTCTCTAGACTGACTATACACGAGGTATCGTGGACTTGAGTGAGTATCGTACCTTTCGCGCGTACTCATTAGCATCCGGTATATCAGCTATAGGCGATGCTATCCACAGTTGACGTGATGAACGTCGCGCTGGCCATCCATCCGTCTATGCAATCTCCCCGGCCTCCCGTGCCACCATGCAATTTACTTGCGGGCCAACTGAGCTATGTATCTGTTTTATTTCCGCTTCGCTTGCAAATAGTTCTTTTCGAGAGCCATCCGTGGCGTGAGGCCTCGAGCTGAGGCCGGCTTGCATTGTGCCACTATGCATGAACGCCACATATAAACCTATCCCGCTAGCCCACACAGTGATCCATCACTGCAATTGAGGTAAGTGGCCGTCACTCCTTCATCGCACCTTGGCTATGCATTGGGGCTGAGCGCTGAGACCTAGCCAAGGAGCTCTTCTTAGATCTGGAAGCGACGCAACAAGCATGGATCAAACAAAGGCACCTCGCCTCTCGTTTGATAATCTCCACGAGGTTAGCGCATACTCACATGTAAGCGAGGGATAGCAGAATATACTCACATTTTTCTACGAAGATTGCACAGCTTGTTCACCGGGCAGAAGATCTCTTAAGTTTGGCTAGGACTTGTCGAGCGTTCAAAGACGATTTAGCGCGTATGCCCCATGTGTGGCGGCGCTTGCGTAACGAATACTTCGAGCCCCCGCCCCCGGTCTGTCCGACTTTTCTGTCAGAGATACAGTACACCGCGCTCGTGATGGAGTCTGTTTGTATGGCGTGCGGAATGCAGGCCGCTAGACTGAGTGGTGTCGTTTGGACGCTTCGGGCGCGATATTGTGAGCAGTGTCTCGTCAACAGGTGCGTCGTACGATCCGCGCCTGAGTGATAAGCTTCCCGCTAATTCAAGTCGCTAGTCCTACCTCAGGTTCCAAGCATCTCACCCTCGCATCATGTTCCATGGTCGGGTCGAATCCTCATGACCAGTCCTCTACCCCTGTCGGTGGGTCTGTGATGTTACGCGCACCAATATCCGGGTCGCTGACCACAGGTGAACCCGAGCAGAGAAGCAGTGTCCGAAACTGGAACTAGGCGAGCAACAACTCTTTCGAAACGATCTAGCAAAAGTACGCCCAGAGGGACACGATTTGATCCTTGCGAAACACCCTTCACTCTTACGTGAGATCGCGGAGGTACACAAGTCTCTCGACTGTTGTATTTTCTTCAACTCATAGAAAACAGTCATTGAAGCTGTGGGACCAGTGGGCTAGACAGCGTTGTGAAGTCGAAGAGGAAAACATACGTCAACGCGTCACCAGGTCTGCCCTCTTAGATCTCCATCTGTTATTGGTCCTTCTCACCCATGACGCACAGGTTTGTTCAGCATCTACGCTCTCTTGGATATCGGAACGAACTGCGACATCTCGGCCGAAACTACCAGAAGTTATATGAGCACCCTCTAGGCAGTCTTCCAGAGAAGCTGTGCGATGAAGGCGAGTGAACAGGCTATCTCTTACGAAACCTACTCTCACGTAGACCTTCATCTATGAAAGACCTGATTGCGGCTACCCCAGGCCTCGTGAGATGGATGGAAGACATCCGCCTCGTCAAGAAGCGTCTGGGAATTCTTCCGCGCTATACAGAGTTCCTTGAACTCCTCGATAAGGAAATGGAACGCATGCGCTCCAAAGCCCCACTAGGCTCAGCCTTGCCTCACACTGTGGACGTCGCGATGCTTCCAGAAACCAAAAGATTGGCAGAAACGGTTGTTCCAGACACGCCGAATCACCTATGCGGAAACAAAGTCAGCGGGAACCGGGAGCGCAAGAGATTGTCCAAGACGCTCACAGCCCAGCTTCCGACCTTGCTCGACTACTGGCGTGAAGAACGGAGGAGACAATTGACTGGGCTGATCACTTCTTTGATGGTACCGGTCAGACGCCTCCCTCAGGATCCACTAAATCTGGCTCTGGCAGTCTTCAGGTGCAGGGAGTGTAGCACTGCTTTACGCTGGCCAGTCATCCTCTCCCATCCGCATCTATACGCTTGCGACAATGCGTCACAAGGCTCCGTCAGGCACCTGCAAGCGTGGCATACCGTGATCTGCGGGCTGTCCATCACGGACGATGTTTTCGATAGTGCCATCAAGGGGCGCTTTCGGTCGAGCTCTCAATGGACTTTGTCTCGACTTGAATTTCGAGGAGAGGAGATATGTCGGATCATCTCGGCGTGCGGCGGCGATCCAGCGACAGCGGATGTTGATGAATTAGACCGTATAGATGCGAGGCTTGCGTGTTCGCTGTGTAGCGAGTCGAATCAAAGAGTGCTGGCTATGGGCTGGCGGGCAGCGGTGAGGTCACTGGCGCTGCTTCTGTGTAGGTACTGATCACTGGACTTAGATATCACATATGTTCGAATCAAGTCAGCTGGCCACACATACTACTGGCGAGGGTGGCCTTGTCTTCTGGACGCGGGTTGACTCGCGACTGGACCATATCCTGAAAACTGTGGCGGCAGCTCAGTCTTCGGCCACCCGTGCATCCAGCACAGCAAATCCTGTAAGAGATGGTGCATCGAGGTAAGCAATTGATACCGTCAAGCTGTAGCAATGTTGACCAGGGAAGGCTTCATCTGGTGATGCCAAGGTCGCAGAGAGTGTATCGTGCTCGCCATATTGTTGGTCGCCCGCTCCTCCTCCTTCCCCAAAAGCGCCAACGCTCCGTGTCGTATTTACAGTACCCGCGGAGTGCAACATCTTTTGAAAGATGGTGGATTGATCGACATCCTGATAGCTACGCCTATGTCAAGATGTAGTGAATAGCTGTGTTACTATGTTGGATGACCCTATCGACCACGGGTTCCCCCTCTCCCAATCCGACACCCATATAGTACCCGTCAGAATCCACTTTTCCGATCTCTTGGTTCCCGGGCCTTTCCCGGGCCTCTCTACGACGGAGCAAACATCCGCTCTCCTCTATATCCCAGCGACCCTCCCAGTACGCCTATGGCCTTGCGATGGTCTCGCGCAGCTCTACACCCACTTTCTCTTTCACGGCCTTATGCCGCCCGCCGTACTTCTTGTCGAGCTCCATCCATAGCTTCATATAAAGTTGGTTGTACGCTACAATGGCTGATGGGCGCGATCAAGATTTGTGCGTGGAAGCTCCCGCCTCCCGCACAAAAGGGATCGAGCGCGGACACCAACTCCTCAGGCCTCAGGCACCATGGCGGTCTCTCTCGCATGACTAGCGGTTGTATTAAACGCAGGTGGTCCCATCATACTAGGGTCCACGATGTCCATACCCATGTTTACCGCCTATTAGTTCGCCGCGGGAAAGCTAACCCCGACGTTTCCCGCCACGCCCATGCTAGCCAGACCAATTGCGTTCGAGATACTACTCGCACACATATATACTTGCGTTGTGCGCTGATATCAATAGACGCGGTATCTAAGGCGGAACACCCGCGAATATCGCTTCCTGCTGTTGCAAACGGAGCCTGTATGCGCGGATTTTTGAAGCAGGCGCTTTGCCCTCGTGCGCGGAAGTACTCGAAGGAGGAGGGATCACTCGTGACTTCCCAATGCCTCCTTCGCCCACCATGATCATGGAAAGCTGACGTGGGGAGCTCCCGTATAACGTGCGGTCAAGGTGCGTCAATTTCGTACGCACGCCGTTCATCGGGAACACTTCTTCGGGGTTCAGGGCATCCAACGACAATTCTGACAGTTCGGGGGCGACGAGGACGGTTGCCTCGGTATCGGTGCTGCTGCTGGTTGCGCTGCTTCGATCAGGTGGGGCGCTTTCGTTGGAAGACTGTTTGAACATTTCCATGCACCTACGCCACTACTTGGCAGCTCGAAGACGGGCTGAGGGGAGTCGACATTAACGACCATGGAGCTATATGCAAGGTGGGATGGAAGAAAGACAAGATCGGGGATTGGGCGGTGAGGGAGATGAAGGGCGAGATGGTATTGAACTGTAGCACAGTCGTGCAAGATGTCGTCAGAGGCCGAGGCTAACGGTTGCACGTCACGCGGAGACCGGACCTCTTTCGGAGCTGCTTCCTTTCTCAAGTGTACAAAATGACAGCCATCAGCCTGCGCACGGCGACAGGGCGCACAGGAACCACACGTACCTTTTCTCAAAGTGCTGGCAGACGGTCATTTGGGCTTGACGTCGTTCGACGGAGTCAGGTTCTGTTGTCCCTAGTCCGGAACTCGATTAGGGAAGTCGATTAGTCAATCGGAAGAGACCCTCAATCGTGGCAAACTCACCCGTCGGGCCTCGAGCCAGCCGTGAGCGGTACCATGTTCCACCTACTACGACCAATCCGACGACAGCGAAATCAAGAAGCAGATGCAGACGTCAGCTGGTAGCTTTACGCGGTCCACCCCTAGCGATTCTCATGGGGTTGCCTGCAAGCACAGCGGGCAAGGGTGCGTACGACACAGCAACGTAAGGGCTCACACACCTCGATGGCAAATTAGTTTCTTATGGATGACTTGCGCGCGTTCCGAGACATGTTGAACAGCAGCAACGAGAACGAGAAGAGGGTGGTGGTATAATTAGAGGGTGCACCCTTTTGTCCGCCCGAAGCCCCCACGACGACCGATGCGTCTCACGTGCTCCGATTCGCCGATTTCCTTTCTCGGTCGCAATATAAGACTCGAGACCCTGTCGTACACCAGCTACATATAGTGTGGGTCCTGCGAACCTCCGTCGGCCGAGGATGTGTACAGTTGACTAGCAATCGGGAGTTCGCAGTGGTTCTCCCCGACAAACGCATTTTCACCGATCGTCATCTCGAAGCTTGTGAGAACTTGCCCTCTTCGTACGGTCCGTAATCTCTGTCGGCAGCTCCTTCTGCAGGGCTTTTCCGCACACAGGCCTTCCTGCGGGTAGGTAGCGAGCAAGACCTAATAAATGTGAATGTACGGCATCCACGTTACAGCAGAGGTACGGCATCCACGTTACAGCAGAGGTACGGCATCCACGTTACAGCAGAGGTCTTCGCCGGTTCCTGGGCCGCGCGTCGCTCTGCGGAGAGTTCAGTCATTCGAATGAAAGCCAGCGAGCACGGACGCACCCTAGGTGCGCATGAGACAGCACACAATTGAGGGCAGACTCAAGGGTATCAATTATCAGACACGTCCTAATCAGGTACTCGGGGTGCTGAACCTATGCGGGTGACTTGAAGGATAGCTATTTCTCAGGTTCCGGGCGGCACACCTCAGGTATGTGCACTAACCACGTCGGAGGTGGCGATGTCTTATCTTACTCCAGAATGGTCTCGAGCATCACTTTACTGTACCTGAAGCTTGACTGGACCTGAAGTCAGTCTCTGCTCCGTCATTGAACTCCAACGAACGCCTGCTACAGGTACCTCCAATCGTGTTCTGGCGATGTACTTGGCCACGAGGAAACTTTATCGGTGAGCAGCTAATGAGACGTATTTTCCGCCTTGCGTACAAGAAATGGGCATCGCGCGTACCGCAGATGGTCCCGCAAGGCATTCACAGTACAGAGTCCGGATCGCGAGAGAGCTGTAGACTCTGTCAAATCAGATGTCGAAAGAGATCGGCTATGTCTTCCTTGATGTAGCGAGCGGTCGCCATCGCCAGGCCGAAGAGGCTGATCTGGGCTCGCTGCACGGTGATAGACGGCGGAGACAGTGCCAGTCTTGCTGCCTGTGCAGTCAGCAAAGGTGTCCTTCGGCGCCAGCGAGATTCTAACCGACTTCTAGACGACAAAAGCATTGGGTCCCTCCAGATCAAACATAGGCGGGCAGACAGCAGAGTGTACTCGTACTGCATACCGAAGATGTGTACGATCTCAGCGTCACGTGCCCCACAGCATCCTCTTCACACATCCTATATATGAGCTGGCGGATGCACTCCCATTTCTTGACACACAATCAGCATAGATGAGGCGAGCATGGGAACCGGCGGGGACCTACAGCTTTTCATAGGGAGCGGAGACAAGCGACGTACGCGCCCCAAGTCCGTGAGCCCGAATGACTCCGTGCCACAAGCGCATGGCACTTGCCAAGCAGCGCAACCGAGACCATTGCGTGAAGGATACTCCGTGCAGGGTATCCGACGCCACTTTAAACAGCGCGGCGGCGTGGAAATAGTGATCGAACTCAGCCTTTAAGAGCTCCGTAAGACGCCAGCCAGCGCCTCGCTGTCTTCGTCCGACAACGCGTCCTTGGGTCCTGCACGGGGGTTAAGGTTAGATTATGTATTCGCCGGAGAAGGAGATGTCACCCAACAAAGCTGCCCGTCAAGCCCTCGAGGACGATGTCGGCCCTGCACGTACGTGACACCAGGCGTCCGCGGGAGCCAGGCTAGCATCTCTCATGAATAGCCCAGCAGCCTCTGGACCTCCAACTTGGTCGCGTGCGACGAAATTTTAGACTGCCGCAGTCCGGTGTTGTCCAGGAACGCACGCGCGGCCTGCGGCAGCTCGCGAGTACATCCGCTTGAACACACACTAGCGCGCAGAGACATGCATATTGCTCATTCTCGACACGACCTCATCATCGTTGGCCGCTCCATCCGCTACAAGGAATGGCGGGATGCTGTTACCCGCGGGCTGTCGCGTGATATAACGTAACACCGCCACACCTCTGAGCACGACGAAGATGTCAGAGAGCAGCGTTGGATCCCATTGGTGCAGCTTGTTCACGAGGTAGTAGAGGAGGCCAGCAAGGGACAAGCTCAATTCCTACCTGGCCTGTACACTAGCGGTAGCATACGCAGCGATCAGTGCCCTTCGCCATGCCGGCATCGCTGAGCCTGAATATTTGGGATTTGTAAGGTCCACTCCGGTTTCACGATCGTCTGGTCGTAGCCCCCGATGACATCCATCACTTCGCGAACACCCGCCTCAAGGCGCATGGTCACCCAGTTCTCGAGGTCCTCGTCGACGTAATCGCGGCAGTGCATCCGCACAGAGGGATCACTGACCACATCAGCGAACGAGAACGACAGCTCCTGTCGCAGCATTATGACGAGCTAGTCCTCGATGCGCATCATCCGCGGCCCTAGCTTCTCCCGCAGCTTCCAATTGGGATCGAGCAATTCGCACCGGCTGTGATGTAAACTCGGGGTCACCTTCGAGATGCTTATCAAGCTGGAGCGCGAAGTTGCCTGGGACAAGGGCAGCCACGCGTTCCCGTTCGATCACGTCGTCCTTCTCGCATCCTGGCCCAATCGCAAGCGGCCAACGCGCGCTCCCCTCGACCTCGCGGTGCGATGAAGCCTTCCCAATCGCGCTTGAGGGCGTTCCAGTAGTTCGTGTGCTGCGCAAGCTCTAGTGTGAGGGTTGTGAGCCTGACCGTGCAGCCCACCACAGCGGCGATCTGTTCCACTACGTTTGTGTACGCAGCGATTGACCGACACGCGTCGGTGTACTGGTCGATGGCGATCTGTAACGTCAGAGGCGAGAACCTGCCCGGTCGTATCGTGGTTCGAAGAACCTGTCGGTCAAGGACCCCTGGTGTGAGCTCTGCTTCGGTGTGGTAGTCCGCAGTCTGCCATCGCTGTCCCGCCATGCCTAACTCACCAAAGATGAGCTCGATCCCCTGGATAATTGACTGGCCCTCTTTGTCCCATAACACGAAGAGGGTCGAACGCTCGACAGAATCAGGTGGGAGTGCCCCGCGGCCTTCCGGGCTTCAAATGTAGCTACAGGCAGTAGGGCATTGTCGGCGCTACGGTAGAGCCTCCCGATGTGGCAGAAGACTCGGTGGGAATGAACACTAGAACGCCTGGCGTGTTGGCATTAGGTTCAGGAAACGCACAGACCAGTTGTTGGGGGCCCGGCGGAAGCAATACAAAGGGTTTGGTCGAGGCCTGGGTCGATCCTGCATCAGGTGTGACAAATTTGCCTGGGGGAACCACCGGTAACGTCGTCTGGGTAGCATGGCCACCGGTAGCAGACCAAATCCGCACTTTCCTGCCTCGCGACAGGGTCTAGATGTCAGGAACGTCGGTAGGAGGCCACGGCCACGATTTGGTGGGCTTCTGGACCACTGCCGCCCTTGCCGGGGAAGAAGGAAGAGAAGCCGGGCAGGCTGCGGTTGGGATTACACCCTTTTCTGACTAGCCCTCTGCTGTTCCTCGAGCTGTTCCTCGAGATCAGCTTAACGTGTGCAGTAGGGAAACCTGGCGCTCACCATTTGTGGCAGGTAGCCCAATCGTATTGCTTTCGACACGAAGCGCAGATCCATCTAGCAGGGAGATGGCATCGCAATGGGTGTCGTGCACATGGACTAGGGCTTCGACGTCTCGGGACATGTTCTGGATCTCGTACTCGAGGCACCAGGGATTTGAGTCCTGGGGTTGCCATGACGGGCTGCGGTTGCAGATCAGGAGGGAGATGTAGTAGAGGGACGCTGATGCGGTGACGGCAACGAGGTAGACGCAACCGAAGCGGTGGATGATGGCAGGGTAGGGCAAGATGGGAGAGGTAAAGTCGAACCTGAACGGAGGGATGTCGGAGTGAAGACATAACACTTCGAGAACACGACACCCATCGGTGAGGCGCAGAAGGACGGGGTCGGTTATTGGCGCGTGCGCAAGCGGGACATCCGTCGCGTGCTCGGGGGGACAGTTGGCGGGCTCTTTCCGTAGGACCATCAGACACGCCGCGGCGGGATGGGTTGCGTGGCGGCGAAGAGGGCGGAGAGCTTGGACGCGACGAGGACGCAGTCGTTTGTGGCGGCGATGGCGTAGAGCACACGTGGGGGTACGTGGTGCGGCCTAGACGGGTCTGATGAGGGGAAGCGTGGATGATGGAGGAGGAGAGGAAGCAGCGTGGAGGGCGGCGAACGGACAGACGGAGGGACGGGGCTCGGGGAGCGAAGAGACGCGTGCCACCGCACTGGAATGGAAGTGCCGACGCGTCTAACGCATTAATGTGGTCGATCGCAGTCTAAGTAGGGTCTCAGCTGGAGGAGGCGCGTTACTCGAGTATGTATGATGATTCCCTACTCGCACTCCGACACACGCCCACGCCAGTCACGCCAGGGCTCATGGCTGTACACCCCAATCCGCCTAGGGCCTCCCTCAGTCTCCTCCATCCCGCAACCCTACGCCTCGGACGCATCAACATGTCCTAGTATATAACATCCCGTCGCCTCCTCCCCCAGCCCTCAGCAGTCTACTCGTCTCGGCAATACAGTCTACTTCCGGTACATACTAGTTACTCTTTTTAGTTCTACTCCCATGGATCAAATGCTCGCTTTCGACGCCATTCTCTTCCCCGCTGATGAGCGGCCCCCACACCTCGTCGCCCTCATGACTAGCCCGTTCACTAACCAAGTCGGCAACCAGCCGGAGCCCCACCGCTGCGGCCGCATGCCCCACCCGGAGATGTACATAGACTACATCGCAGAAGGCCTTGGTCCCCGGTCCTGGAGATTTCAGGTACGCGAGCGCTCTTATGTCCTGTGTGTCCATCCGCTCACGTTACCTCCAACTTCAGGTCATTGAACTCCTCGAGGGCATGACCAAGAACTTCGCGACGCCCTTCATCATCTTTTATCCCACTGTCTCGCGCGACGGCATGCCATTCCCTGTAAACAAGTGTATCAAGGAGATACAGGGCGACAAGTACCGCGAAACCAAAGCCTGGCGTGGGAACGTCGTTGTAGCCAAGTTTCGAGACCAGGAATATGCAAGCATGATGGACGCCACGATGGCCGACTTTCCCATCGTCAAGAACTGGCTTTCAAAGACGCCTGCGCCATGAAGGTACGTATTCCATCATCATGAGATCGTCACCGACAATTCACTCACGCAACCTTTTCGTAGCCCTCCCTGATTTGCTGCGCGCGCGCCGACCCAGGCCTTCACTTCGCCAACGGGTTCCCCGTTTCTTTCATGGTAGCCTGCACTGGCACACAGCGCATGTCTTGATTGTATACTTACTACAGCCCATGAGATCGACATTGCAGGTGCAGATCGACCCTCTCAAGTAACATACGATTAGACTATTTGTACATCGCCCGAGCTTGGCTCTGCTCACTCAGGCTGTGCACGCTTGCGTGGCCTCCCCTCTCCTCCTCACTTCGCGCTGGACGCGCGTCCCTCTCGACGTACTCAGACCCTATTGCTAATATATGATACGCATGCCTATAGCTCGCTTCGCCCGTGCTTCGAAGATACAGATGACGACGACGACTGCTGGTGCTGCTTGATATCCTCAACCTGTTCTGGCGAACGGCGCGCCATCGCCGCAGCGCTCCGGAAGCGGGCTCGTGGGTCGGTCGCGCGGTGCGACACCCACCCAATCTTGATGTACTTCCTCGCATAGAACCGCTTCTAGTTCGCGACGCCCTGCATGTGCAGAGATATTCAGTAGTCGAGCACTAATTTGAACGCATGCGTGTGTAAGCGGCGCGCCCGCCCGGTGGTCGCAACGGAGCTCGCACATCCGCGACTTCGACCTCACCTTCAACTCATCCTCGCTTAGCTCGCGATGGTCGCGTGTAAGGTGCGTGTTGAAGCATCCGGTTTCATAGGCCCGCGCAGCGTCCTTCCCGGCGCTGGCCCACCTATCAGCAGAAAACTCCGACACCGTGTCGGGGGCGCCTCAGGCTCCCAACATATGTTATGACCCGCCTAGGCCGTACTTACTAACTGAGCTTAGCGAGCCATCAAACATCGCGAACATGCGTTCAATGAATCAGAGAAGAGCCGTGGAAGGTAGGATGCGGGGGTTGACTAGCGTCCGGTGAGAACTCGATATACGCGATACGCATGGCAGCCGGGGGACTCGGAGGGGCGAGCGCAGAGAACGCAGAAGGAAGGGGCACGTCGGCGGACATTACGCACGGGCGCACCGGAACCCACTTGTTGAATCTGGGCAGCTCGTGCTTCCAGAGGAAATTGCGCGGAGTGAACTTGAAGCAGCGCAAAGACGAGCACGTAGAGGACGACTCGAGCTTGAGTAGGCCCAAGATATGAGACACCCGATCTCCGACTCTGCAGTCGGCGGCACGCGTCGGGATCTCGAGTGATTCCTGATCTTTGCTCTGGAGTTGTGGTGTAACTGGACGGGCGCGGCTTCTGCCGCGTGTAGATACGGGTGGGAGTCGAGGAGGAGGAGGAGGAGGAGGAGGAGGAGGAGGAGGACATTCGGCGGGCGTAGGCATGATCCTCGGCGTCTTGACGGTGACAGTACTTTCTTGGCTAAGTGCGACCACAGGCTGCAAACTGTGGCGCGTCAGTGCGAGCAACGAGTGCAATCAACACTGGCCATCGAGCGCACTATTTTGCACGATAAAGGTCGTCATAGCACCCGTCTTCGCAGATAAAACTGACCTCAAACACAACGATGACGAATCCATCTTGATATGATAACATGACAGGTGCATCATAAACACAAAGACACAGACTGATAACCGGTACAGGTCATGATGAGGCTATGGACGTACAACGAGAAGAGTAGCTTAGCTCAGGCCAATGAAGTCACAGATTAGGATGCCCGAGATGAACGCTAGGAAGATGGCATTAACCATCACGAGTCTTTCAGAACCTTTCCTCTCAGCAATACTGGAGATTCCAGCCTCCATATGGTCCTCAAATTGCGTAGCAACATCCAAAAGGTACTCCATGTCCTCCAGAAATGCCTCGTAGTCTTCGCCGTTCTCTGGGGTCGGGATCTCTGTAGCCATGCCAAGACACTGGACGAGCAGCCAGAAGTCTGTCGCCGTTTCAAGTGTGAGTTGAAGCCACATGCCGGCGTCAGGGCTGAACAGTCTAATCGTCAACGTAGGCTGACATATTGTTAACAAGTCAACCCCTGCGCGACAGATAGAGACAGCCCATCCTTACCTCATACATTACGGTGGCGGTGGATGCGGAGAGGGTCACTGCTGCCCACTGCGTCGTGTTGCTGCAAAACAGTCCATCTTATTTCAAGTTATGGTGAGGGACCAGATGGGTGGACGAGAAGTTACTCACAATAGCCATTCGGAAGTAGCATGATCATTGCATTCGCCCCAACGTGCTCATTGCTGTCCAAATCGAGGAGCGCACCCCCCATACCGCTGAGCAAGCGGAAGTCTTCCACGTGGTCTGCGAACATCACACTCGTGTCATTGCTGCTGTGAGTTAGAAGCCCGCGTCATCACAACGTAGAGCAAGATGGACATGCAGCACTCACATTGCGATTGGAAAAAGTAATTTGCAGAGAAGTCTATTGAGGACGTCCCAGAGGGCGGCGGCGTATTGTAGAGCAGTGGTAATCATATGAAGTATTTCGGATATTGATCGCTGTTGAACTGAGTGGCATACACTGTCAGTGTTATATATGCATAGGGAACACGGTAGGCGAAATGTATTACCGCCACTTCTCCGTTCGGAACAGCTTGAACGTCGGACAAAGCACAGGCATTCTGATTGTCACTTTGTCCGCAGAGAAACGGTACCCGAGGGACAATGGCGCATGCATTGTGGGAGTCGAAGCGAACCAATAATTGGCGCGTAGCTTGCATTATGGCCGGCTTCCGCCAGCTGCCCACCCCACGTTCTGCAGCCGGAAAGGACGAAAACGTTGGGCCTTTCCTGCGACACATGGGACACGTGTGGATCAGAATTGATGAGATCGAGGCGTGTCCGCCGCGGGCATCCTCGAACGCCTCCCCGGTAAGGCACACAAGGATATGCTTGTCAGTATCAGGGTAGCCCGGAAGCTCAACCGCAGTACGGGGAGCCAAGGCAGACACATACATACCTCGCACCATTGGCCACGTCATCGCCTGTTTCGCAAGTATACGAAAGCCCTGTCACAAGTTTTTAGCGGTGAATGGGTTCCATTTGACCCCAAAAAACGGACTGTCCCGGACCTATTCCTAGGCTTGTTCGCTGTGAGACAAGACTCCAGTGAGTGATAGGCATGCGGAAGACCTAAGGATCTACTCAAGAGCGAAAAGTGAATCGCTACTACTTTGGCGCATCGCCAGGGATCCGCGTGCACTGTGAACAGACTGAAGAGGCTCAGTTAGTGTCAGAGAACGGCTGGTTCGTTGAATAGAGCCACATAACCTGAGTTCCAGTGCAGTCCGTCGATAGCGTGCGAGGGACCGTGGGACGCGAGCGGGGAACACACAAACGAAGGTACTTTCCGACCGATGATATGTTTCCGTCCGTCTTCCCTCGACGTCGGCGCTGTGATACATGCCTCCGATCTACACTTTGAAAACCTCACGAGGGCATCACCCTTCAGTCTTCCTCCGAAACAATTCCTTTGGTCTTTAGTGCGGTGCGACACATGTATATTTCTAGACTTTCTATTAGCATATACTCCCCCGCGTTCTTGGTTCAGAGATGACCTACAGATCTCAGAGAAGGCGCAAAATCTGCGCGGCGATATGTTGATGCCTGCGTGCAACGACGGCGGTGCGATGATCCTTGAAACGTCCCAGTCAAGATGGGCTACCAAGCCCTCACGTCGAACTGAATAGGTCATCAGCCCCGCAACAATGCCAATTGGCTGGCTTACCGCGTTAGTGTCCAGTAAGTCCGTAAGCGAAGCGTACGTAATGCTGGCGATGGCCGTAATGCATGTCCATCACCAGTACAACTGCCGGCAGCATGTACGATGTTACCGAGCCGCCATATGCATCCCCTATGTTGGTTGCGCGGCACAATCCGAAGTAGAACCTCGGAGAGAGCGCTCATCCGTTCAGTGCACCGTCCGCTTGCATGCGTGAATCGCTCACTGCGTAACAGCGGGAAGAGGCCGAATAGATGGGCGGAGGCGTTAGCAGAGTTCAATGTAGGTGCCTTGGAACAGTAGAACACGCACCGCGCACTAAGTTGGGAATAATTCGCGAGAACGGCAGACAAGAGCAAGATTGTGAGGACCTCTTACAAGTCATGGTATGATCCTGAGCTATTTCAGCGTCGACGTTACTCTTGAATCCTTGCGCGGTGCGAACAAAGGTCCAGCCTGCTCCTGCTGCTGGGTCATACCAACAGCACATTGAATTGATAGAAGAGGGGAATACACTGACCGAGTTAGGTGTGTACGTCCCGAGAGTTCAGGTGTGCGTTGGAGCCAGTCTCTGCGCAAGACTGATAAAGTACGGCTCGAAAGGTCAACCTGTAGTGGGCCTGCGCAAATCGAGTCACGCATTCCACGGCGTATGCACATTGATGGGACGTCGGATGGGAACAACGGTGACACATTGAGATGAGCGTCAGTATGAAGTCTTGCCACAGCAGCTCAAATTGGTCCAGGAAGATATACTCACATATGTCAGCCCGTCATACCGCCTTGCCGTAAATCGCGAATCGGTTGCTTGTGGTGGGGAGAAGCACACCACTTGGAGCGTGTCGGGATACGCCCAGTCATCCTCCTCCTCCTCCTCCTTCTAATGCTTGTAAGCGACTCTCACTGCATGGGTCGTCAGCAGGTAGCAGCCCTCAGTTGCTCTCGGGTTGCGCTCGTAACGCATATCAGATGCAATGTGTTGATGGGCACTGCTAGCAGATCTAGTGACGAATCAGTACAAATGGACTGGCTGAGGGACTTTCCGGGGCTCCATCACGAGGCACATCCCTAATAGTGCTGGGCTCGACTCCGCGCACGCAACGTGCGACAGTGGAGGTACGGTAACGGATGCACCTTCCACAGACATTTGGTGGCAATTCGGGGGAGTTCAGTGCCGGCTAACGTGTCCACATAGCCTACACATACTACTTACAACTCCCCGCAGCCGTACTAATAGTTCGCGTCGCGCACGCCGACGTTAGTGACCAGACGGTTGAGCAACGCACGACGGTCAGCGTGACATGACTCACCGTGTCACGATCCTGGAAGTCACACGGGGTCGATCCGCCTCCTCGTGACGTGAGCGTAGCGTCAGCCGTGGAGACCGAGCTCCTTTACTATAGAAGATTCGACCGACTGCTGGCTTAACCGTTCGACCTCCCCTAGGTCGCTGCTCGCTACGGCTTTACAGGGGGCCCCTCGCGCGGCTTTTTGCAACAACTACGCACTTCTCGATACAACCTATGTCAGCGATTAGTCCGTCGCAAACCTTAGTCTCGAGTACAACGGCTACGGAAGGTATGTTGAATGCATCGCCTTTAGTTGGAGCCTTGAACGTGGGGCGTAGCACTCACCTTTTCGTTCTAAGGTGCGAATACTGAGCAACAGCGTCTACATGTGGCCTTCCAAGCAACAAATGCGGGAGGCCATGAGGTGGAACTTGTGATCTGAGGTGTCGTACTGGTCACGGTAGAGCTGCTGTCAAGGGTGCGCATCTGCGGCAGTCGTGTCGTGTAAAGGATTGATGGACCGGTTCGTGCTAGGAGAGAAGGCGAGCGACTCGGCGAAGGAGCGGGTGAGCAAGCGGTTGACCAGGCGAAGGAGCGGGTGAGCGAATGGGCGACCAGGCGAAGGAGCGGGCGGACGAATGGGCGGGCGGACGAATGGGCGAGCGGACGGACGGGCGAACGAGCGGCCGGGCAAACGAGCGGACGGGCAAACGAGCGGCCGGGCAAACGAGCGGACGGGCAAACGGGTGGCCGGCCACCTGGGAAAGGCGCAGAGCGCACGACAACCGCGAGCACCGCAGGGCCAATGCCCTGCGTGCGACGCCGTGGACACATGGGCAAGCGAACCGGCCAGCGGACGAGCAGGCGGGTGGACGGGCGGGTGGACGAACGAACAAGCAGCCAGACGAATACACGCGACACGCACGACGATTATGAGCGCAACAACGCTAGTGCCCCATGTGTAGACACGGCAGGCGAACAAGAGGCGGTGCAGTTGCGACCGTGCGAGAGCTGAGGGCGGCGAGCGGGGAGGCTCCTGAACAACTTGAACACCCCTAGGTATGTGCGACTCACCTCCTGCCCACCCGCCCAGAGACCCATGTACCCGCAGACCCGCGGTACCCGCTCGCAACCCGTACCCGCTCGGCGGGTCTGGGATTCGGACGGGTACTATGGGTAAGCACCTGCTAACCAGTCCAAGACAGAGTCTGAAAATGAATTTCATGTTACCCTTCCTTTAGTCTCTCGCTCCATCTGATTCCCGCCGCGGAGATGCTGTCGCAGGAGCGCGTTGCGGATGATTGGGACGATGATATAACTTATAAGGGAGGGAGGGAGCAGTGTGGCCGGCATCTTTGTCTTCGTCTTCAATTACTGACCTCAAGGCGTAGCTGCAATGAGTAGCACAACGGTGAGTGCTGGCCCCCTGCTCTACTGTCCTGTATCTGCATTGACGAGGTGTGTCCAGTGTAGTATAGAACACCGTTGTTGACAGTCAGGATGACGATGGAGTCTGACTCTGGACGATGCTAATGATCCTACCGAACGTTGTGGTGGGTGAGCTGGGCATTTGCATCACTCTGCACTGTATTTGACGGATGCCTGGCAGGTGATGTCCTGCCACGGATATCGCGTGCAGTGAGGAGAGTGCATGCGCATGCAAAACACTTGCATTGTGTGGAACGTGTGCCTGTGTGGCGTGGTTCAACCGTGTGTGTGTCAACAACCAAGACATTGGGCACGGCGATGTCGTCGTACAACGGCAGTTGTGGTGTGCTATTCGTGGCTAGCGTGGTCCACGGCGCATATGGGTCGAAGCAATGGCCGGTGCACTTGCATCGGGGCTTGGGCATCATGCTGCAGTTCTAGGAGGTATCTCGCGAATGCACAGCTGGACGGTGGGTATGGCAGCGCAAGCGGATGCAGTGCTGGTGTAGCGGCGCCGGCAAGTGTGACTAGAAGGACCTCTCAATGGCACCCTCATATTGTTCATTGCTGCCCAAGGCTAGAGACATGTATTACAAACTATCATGTGTTGACTAGCTACAAATGCATCTACGAGTGGCCTGCTCCGAGCGAGCCGGCCCTTTTGGTCTCTGAACAGTGGTCGAAAAACACCCTTCCAAGGGCTCCTCATTTCAACCGGAAACGGTTGCATTTTCGTCCTGCTAGTGCTGGCCTTTCTCGGGCGCTTGCACGGGTCGAAAAGGGAAGAATATCGGTCTAAACAGTCGACCGCCTGATCGACCGGTTTCCGTACGAAATTTGCCCAGTTTCGAACGACAGGCGGTCTCGAATTGACCGTTCTACGGTCTAATCAATGGTCGAATTCCGACCCTTACGACATGTACGGTGAGGCTCTCACAGACCTCATGATCACCCCAGTGGCTAGCGGACCGGCGTTGATCGGCAATCCATTAATACTAGTTGGCCTTTCAATTATATGCATTCCGGCGTAGTGGCCGTGGATGAAGGGACAAGATGATCGTACAGATACACGGATCGCTTCTGTCCTAGAAGCGATCTCTATAGTCGTCTACCTGTACAAACGGAATGGATACATAGAAAATACGAGAGTGATATACCCTAGCTCTATTCATAGTCGTCTTCATCGAGGTCATCATCGACGAACCCTTCGAAGGGCGTGGACCATACTATGGCCGGCGACAGGTCCCTCGTAGCCGTTGGGTGAATCTTCGAGGGGAATTCTGACGAGGCGGGAACTGACGGGGCTGGGGGCAACGTCGGAAATTGCAGCGCCGCATTAGAGGGGGACACCACGGCAGAGGAATTAGACGGCCCCATCCAGGTGGTATAGAGCGTGAAGAGCATGGCAACGGCAATGATTGCAATGCTTCAATCACCTGCATCAGGAAAAAGCGCTAGGGATGATATCACTTTTAGAAGATCTGGAAGAGTCCCTGAGTAGCGCCAAACTGACCAAACCGGGGAGTACAGTATCAACACTTCTCATAAACAGGTTGCCGGTTTATGAGACAATTTAGAGTGCGGCATACACTCTGTATATCAATGGATATCTCGAATACTGGTCTGATATTGGGCGTCTAATGCTTCATTTGGGAGCTTTGTGGGCCGTACTTCTGAGCAGTCTAGAACACTCTTTATTGTGTAATTCACTCCCAAAACTCTCTGAGCTACGGGCGCCCCAAGTGTCACTTTCAAGATCGTGCCTCACTGCTTATATTGTGGCCAAAGTGTCTGAATGATTGTATGTGTTGAGTGTGATCTGGGCGCTCCCAGCATCTTTTTGAAACATTTCATGATCTCATGCATTTTGAAAAGTCACTGAGTGATATGCATTTGCTCCACTGCTCTGGGCTCTCAGGTGTGTTTGAGCTACTCTCAAAGACTTATCCAGACCCATTACGGATGGGAAAGACTCTTAAAAGCTGCTGTCGCAGGGTCCTCGGTACTCTGCAACCATCCTTAGAAACACATTCCAAAGTATTGGAGAGCAATGATAGATCGGAAATGACATTTGAAAACCATCGCCTCACAGGCATCCGGCAGTCCATTATGAAGCATTTCAGACACTTTTCCGATTGATTGTGTTCTTCAAAATACTTTCATGGGTCATTTCTGTTGCAGCGAGCAATAAAATAGAATGCACGGATGAAAAAACGGCATGTTGTACAACACAGGACGAAGCAGCTATTGATGACAGACCTCGAGAACATCCAGCTCTTGAAAGAGACAGATAGTGGTAGTAATACAGCTGGATGTGCGAGGGGAGGAAGGAGGACGGTAGTGGCGGCGAGGGTCATGGTGACGGCGGGGACGGCGGCGATAGGGCTACAGAAGTTGATGTTGTCCAGGGAGAGCAATGCACACCGATGCGTACAAGTACACGCGTCCTCGTACGCGGAGCAGTCAGACAGACCAACGCATGCTGAGAACTAGTTAGTTTTGGTTAGAAATAGCATTGGCATCCTATGATGCATACGCACCTACTGGCTCGTCCTCAAGCCCAGCTCGCAGCAATGAAATCAGGAGTAGCCATGGGCATGGGCACCCCTGCACTCTGAGTGCCACTGGGCTCGCCCTGCTCGGACAACACGCCTGCCACCTTCCTGTGACATTATTGACGCAACATGCCGCTGCAAAAAAAAGACACAAACTCACCTGATGTGGGCCACCAGGGTGTCGTCCATGGACTTGCAGAATTTTTCACAGCCCGACTTGTACGTGGCTTCATTGGTCGGGTCTGCAGCACGCCGAAGTAAGTCAATGTTTGCCTTGAAGCCATCATGCCTACCACCCATGTTCAGTGGTATACACATCATCCAAGTAAGACTCTTACACAGGTGCGTAGTTCTTCTCGTCGAAGTGGACGGTTACGTTCTTCTTGAGAACTTCATCCAGCACGACGTAGATCTGAAGGGAAGATCGTCAGCGTGTTCAGCATAAGATGTCATGCATGAGACCCGGTCTGCCACCTACCGAAGTGCACACCAGTGCAATCAGGTTGCTCGACAGCGGCTTTGTGAGGCTGAACCGTTCACGGTGCTCTGCCTTCAAGGCCTCCGGGTGCGCGCCCATCCACCATTGACGAGCTATCACCTCTGAGACGACCTCATTGTGGTAAGGTAGGTGAGGGTCTGCCCCCGCCCATAGCTAGCTGACATCAGCCCACGACCGCATGCAGATGACTATCACATACCGCTGGATCCTGAGTAGGGTCAGGAATCCTCAGATTCCCATGGTGGAACGCGAACTGCTGCTTGAGCCACTTCACGCGGGCCTGGGTCGCTTGCCAGAGCCGCTCCTCCATGGCCTCGGCACTCAGCTCATTCCTGTCACCATCCACCTTGGGCAGCTGAAACTGCAGGAACGCCTTCTCGATCGCCTTCTTCGCCTTCTGCTTGATGTCCTGCCTGAGCTGAGCCGCGCCTTTGTACACCTATACCATACGTCAGTCGCCCGACATATCTGCAGAGACATAAAGACACGATTGATGTTCTCACCTGCTTGATCATCTGCTCGTGCAGCTCGTCATCCTTCCAGACCTTGTTGAAGAGCTTCTTGAAGGCCTTCGTCTGGTAGACATCGTACTTGCGAGCCGTCATCTCGATGATTTGCTCGGGCACCTCACGCTTCTCGATGATGTTATTCCGCTTTCGCGGCCACGCATTCTCCAGCGCGATGTAGACCCGGAACTCATGCTGTGACCGTTGCATGAAGGATTTCAGCGGCTGCTTGTTTAACAAGTCCTTTGACACCCCTGCCGACTTCAGGTTCTCCAGCACGATCTCGGCCGGCTCCTCCTTCACCTTCACCTTCACCGCCTTCTTCTCCGACCCGCCAGACTTCCGGGCCTTCTTGCTCCCTGGGGGACTCTTCCCCATCTTCACGATCATCTTGTCCTACGGCTTAGTAGCTCATTTGTCAATGTTACAATCTTTCCTGCTTACCGAGCCATCACTCCTGCTGCCTGCATCAGACCCATCATCCTCATCCGCCGTAGAACCAGAGGGAACATACTCGTTGCTCCCGGACTCGACCGACTCATCGATCTCCATGCTGTCAGACTGCTTGGAGTTGGCCCGCTCTCTACTGAGCTTGCCCTTCTTCTGCGAGGCCGGTTTGGCACGGCGCAGTACTTGAGGTATGTCCCAATCTCTCAGTATAGCACATGCTCACTTTGGCACCATACGCACCTTCCTCTTCATCAGGAAAAACCCTTTTGTCTTGGCAAGCCTTGGGCCCCTGTGGCAAGGGACACAAGGAGTGAGCCTCATATCAAACATTGTATTCAGCTCTGAATTTTACTCAATTAACCTGTATACAGCCCTAGCAGTGTCATATTACAGGTTTAGAATATAAGGAGGTGAATAAACAGCATAAGTGTGATGCTATGACATCTTCCTACCCTTAATGCCCTTGCAGCCAAGGGACTTAAGATGTTCAAGGGAATACCAAGATGACACTGACCAGAAGTGGTTATAAGTTCATCAAGATGTCTGTAGCTTTCAAAGATTCCATTTACCATAAAGAAACCTGTGAACCAATTGATTTCTCAAAGATTGGTATCTGGCTTGGTAAGTGTTGGGTGCCTTGGGCAAGGGAAATAAGGTATTTTATTGAGTCAGAGAATAGGCAAAAGTGTTGCACCTCACTGGATGGATCTTTATGTTGTACTAATGGTATTTCAGTGCAGAAATGATATCACAGAGAGTAATGCCTTCATTTCTGGGTACCCTTATTGCCCTTGCTAGATGTCATTCAAGGCATCCAAGGGAATGTGCAAGTATCACTTTCTATGACATGGCTGTGATGTTCATAGAAATGTTAGAAGAGATCTATTAGGCACACCTAGCATGCATGATGTCTGCAAGCATCACAGACTATGCTGCCAGTGCTAAGGCAGTGTGTTATCTTTCAAAACACTGCCCTTCTTGCCCTTGTCCAAGGGCCATAAGGGTGAACATTGCAAAGTTTTGACATATATTAATATCTACATGTAGATACTGAATCACAGTGAAAGGATGATCATTTATATCAGATCAGCATGTAGCATGGTGCCAGCAAAGCACTGCATATTCATGGTAGATTGTGCCAGCAGAGGGGCCTGACACCAGATTATTTCTAAGTCCTGCATTCTGTAGGCCTATATAACATGTGATGCAACAGCCATAAGCAAGACAGTTTGGTGAAGTGGTTCAGGTGAGTGGTTGTCAGACTCATTAAGTTCAGTTTGAGCAGAAGGTGCAGGGTTCAACTCCCCATGGTGGCAGGGTGTTTTTTTGTAAAAATGTGGTACCTGGCCGGGTACTGGACCTCCAATTAAGTTTTTCTCTACATCACTGAGTATTGAACATACCTCATGAGGATCAAGAAATACATGTGACCCAACATTGCCACTTTCATTAGATGCTGCACTTGCTGCACTCAAGGCAAGACACCGAAGACATGGCTGCCCTTTCTGCACTTGGATTTGGGGGTGGCAAGCTGGGCACTTACCTATTTGCACTTGTATCCCTTGTATCCAAGACATGACTTGGCAAGGCTTGCCAAGACATTTTGGTTTTTCCTGATGTTCTTCGTCTTCATCCGAACCCGCGCCTACTGCTGC
>KE504296.1:24368-52142 GCA_000344655.2 Fomitopsis schrenkii | reverse complement strand
TACAAGCAAATAAGAAGAGTATGACTAAGCACCAATAAGAAGAAATAAAGGTTACCTGAAGTACACAGAAGCTGCACAGAAGCTGCATAGATAGCAGTGAGGCAGAAGGCAGTAAAGACAGCTACCTATATATGCAGTCCTTGCGTTTCTGTGGACTGATCTTAGCATTGTTTGTCTTTTGTGCTGCTTAAGTTTGCTTTCTCAATATGGGACTTGTATTAATTGCTCTTCAGGCTCTTCAGCAAGCTTCAGTGCTTAATGATGCATATTAAGTACAAATAAGCAATATTTGTTTTTCCTGATGTCATCAGAGGGTATCCCGATGTCTCTTCTACTTATAGGCTCGGATTGACCCTTAGCTGCACCGATGTAGTGTCCATACGCGAATTTCTTCGACATCGTGCTCCTCATTGTCCTACACGAAAATCCGATGGTACCCAGGTAATTGACGGGCACCTGGAACGAGGTCTGTGAAGTAAGCATAGTCAGAATCTCAATAGATGTTACGGAGGATTCAGCAAATTGACTGAATCAGTCAGCCACATGCTTTGAGCTCCGACGCGGCAGTAGCCACCGGCATTGACCACTCGCGATTAATTTCGTGTAGAGCTACGGAGGTCACACACTCTTAAACATTTCCGCATACTGATATCCGTACTCCGCTTTCCAATCATGAAACGCTCAAAATCCTACGGGAAGGCATCCACTACCAGCATTAACAAGAGCTACTTCAAGTTGGCAAAGCCTAAGAGCTGTGTCACTGAATGAGCATTCGTTTAGTCAGTCAACCGAAATATATTTCGTTCCTGCAGTATACAGCCGTCCCCATTGACATGCAATCAGCATGCAGTGTGTACCCAATAGTCCTACTCAATTAGAACTTATTTCTTCAACTTATTTCTGCTCGCCACCGTCAATGATGGATGGCAGTGTATCGATCACCGGGAGAACTGCACCCCAGGTTCGCCGAGCCAACGCAAGCAACGCGTCAGTGCTGTAAGACCCAAGTAAGACCTACGGTAGGGTTGGGGCGGACTTCGAAAATGTGGCTGACCGGAGAAGGTGTTGTGCGCGCGTACGCGCGTCTGCAGTAACGTTACCCAACCACGCCCGAATGCCGTCGTACGGGTACCCGCCGTACGACGGCCCCTTTCTTCCTCCACCCGATGCCTATGATCCAGGAATGTTGGCCTTCCACCCCGAGCCACCAGACCTACTGCCATCGCCGCCTCAGGCCGGACTTGAGGACTTTGCACCTGGCCCGTTCGACAGCCAACTTGAACTCACTTTCGCAACTGGTGTAGGCCAGCATAACCACAATTTCGCGGGGAATCACGGTCCAGAGCATTGGGCACAGCCGACAGATGTCCCGAACAATATGCAATGGCAGCATACTGCGGTCGTCGACGGTACTAGGCATGTGCCAGTGGTCCCCTCGATGCACACTCACAACGGCTTTGCGGCTAAGCATGCACGACCCGCAGACGTCACACATGTCGACTTCCGCCAGCTTCCTCATGCGGCTTCGGTACGCCCTGGACCCATGCGCGATGTCATCTCAAATGATTTTGCGGTGCAAGCTGCCTCGGAGCAGTTCCTTCATCCTACCAAAGGTCAGGATGCACGAGGTTCACGAAAGGACAACAGTATGTGATCTTCCGGATGGCACGCAGTCTGCTAATTCATCTTCGAATAGGTCTCGCGACTAGCTCGTCTGGCACGCCCGTGGCTGCCAAGCCAAGAAAGCAGGCACAGAAGCCGACATCTGCTTCGCGCAAGCCGGACAGTCAGGCAGCGTCAAAGAAGGAGAAGCTGCCAAAGAAACCTGTCAGTCAGGTGAAAGCCACGGTCAAGCGTCAGGGCACAGGCAGCAAGAGCGGCAGAGCCAATCGCCGCAATGCAGGGGCATCGGATGACGAGATCACCGAGCTCAGCCAAGCACAGTGTGACGCTGCGGCGCTGAAGCGGACGGAGGTAGAGGCTAGTGAACGTGCTCGTGAGCAGAGACGTAGGCACACCGGAAGAGAGGATGTGGCAGACGGGGAAAGTAGTGAGGAGGCCGGGGATGATGACGAGGATGGGGATGATGAAGACGAGCTCGAGGAGGACGAGGACAAGGAGGACGAGGATGCGGAGAATGAGGTGGGCGATGGGGTTGGTAAGCTCAAACGCAAACACAAGAATGGTCTTACGGCACAACAGAAGCTTGTCGTAGTCGACTACATCACGAAGCCTGATGTATACAAAGACCGGCGCGTGCGTATGGCCTCAATTGCGAACCATGTGGGTGCTTTACAGGTTGTAACTACGTATACTTAATGGTGTTTTCAGATTGCGAGTGTGCTCCTCAAACATGCCGTCTCCGTGAAGCAGGTTATCAACTTCTGGAATGTCTGTTGGGACAAGTACAAGGCATGCCGAGAACGTGCTGAACACACGGGCGGGGGTGATGGCGATGACGACCGCGAGCCTGATGCTGAGGGCACAAATCATAAAGGCTCTCGGAAGTTCTCTGGTGCTGTACTTGATCGGTTTGAGCGCTCAACACTGTACGAGAGGATTGATGGAGTGTATGTCCATGCGACTGCTGAAGGGCCTTGATACTGATGGTCCTGCAGGGCATATGATGACTCATCAGTTGTCCGTATCCACGATGTCAACTCAGGTGAACCTGTCAAAGACCTCGGCGACCGTTGGCGTGATCGTCTCGGAGAACCAGACGGTGATTCAGATGGTTCACCAACCAAGCGACGCAGGACGAATCGGGCACAAACGCCAGAAAACCGTGAGCTAGTGGATCGCTCGAATGCCATCAACAATGCCCTCCAATCCATGCAAGACCGGAACGAGCGGCAGCTGGCCTTGGAGCGTGAGCGGCTTGCTTTGGCACGTCTTCACGAAACACGTGAGCAGCAGGAGTTCGAAGAGCGGCGGCGGCAACGACAGGAGCAAGAGAAGCGGCAGGCAGAGGTTCATCAGGTGGAACAGGTGAAGATCTGTGCTGAACAGATGGAAAAGGTGGCTACATTCCTTAACCATCCAGATCCCGAGATGCAGGAAATGGGCCAACAACTTAAGCGGAAGCTCCGTGCAGCCCTTGGGATGGATGGTTGATTTGTGTCCAGTCTTACTATACAAACACTTTAATCACCTAGTCGGTCATTTTCGTAACCACTCCCTTATACCTATCTTTGTGTAGATGCTACATCATTTGACATTAATCTGAACACATGAGGTCAAAAGTGATGGGCTTGAGTTAGCATTAGCCACGAGGAACAATCCTATTGAGCAACTCCTTTCGCCGGTACAATCCCGCACGGTACATGTCATCCTCATCCTGCCACAACTCACCTTGCTCTACTGCCTCTCCCCGTACCTCATCCCGGTCTGGGTCTTCATTTCCCCTATAGTCTGGCAGCCGCCATGGATTATCCCGCCGTCGTTCCAGGATGTTATGGACAACCATGAGTGCCTCGATTGCACAGTAGATTCCACTCAATCTCCGGCCAGACATTGCACGCAAGGCAGGGAAGCGGCCTTTCAACCGCCCAAATGTGTGCTCCACTGCGATACGTAGCTGCGAAAGTCGCTTGTTGAACTTCTTTCTGTGGGCCGCCTCTGCAGGGTCTGCAGTGAGGTCACTGTCGCTGAACGGTCGGATAGTGAATTGGGTTAAGGGGTATCCTGTGAGTGTGGTATGGGTACAGCACTCGCTAGTAGAGTGAAAGAAGCGACACACCTTTGTCAACAAGGATATATTCATGTGGCTCAAAGTATTCGTGCCGATTTCGCCATAGATGAGAGTTGCGGAAGACTCGGCTATCCTGCACTGAACCTGGCCACCCGAAGTCATATGACGTAAAACACGCTCTGTGGTCCACTGTTGCTTGCACAATGAGCTATGATGACATTCAGTAAATTCGACACAAAAAGAGGATCAATAGTAGGCTTTACCGCATAGCGCTTCTTCCGACACCAAAACACATACCCGTTCTCGGTAGGACATTCAAGCAAGAATATGTAGCTTCCGTCTCCGATACCAATACATCCAACAAAACCCCATCCATCCTCCATCTCCTGTGAAAGTAGATCACGGAGATCATGGTCAGGCCAGAATAGATGGTCTTTACGGATGTTGCGGAATGCACGTGCAACACACCTAGCGTTCCCACAGTACGCCACTAATTGGTGCCGTTGATCCCTTACATCCATCAGTTCTATTTAGTGCTCAGATCCACCGATCCCCTTACCCGTAGAGATTTCCTTAGAGTGCGCCAACTTAGAGGCTACGTCCGCTCATCAATTCACGTGTCTTGATACCAAAATGGAAACCATCTAGCACGGTCCCGCTGAGGACCGTTCCACGAGCGCCTCTAGGCTCCTGTGGCTGAGCATGCCTCGTTACCTGCTCACATGACCATCCCGACCCACCCGGAGCCGCTGTTTGCTTCTGCGCCGGCGCTCCCTCCCGCCCCCGCCACCGTAGCCGCTTCCTTTCCCTTTCTGGCACTCCCTCGCGCCACCGCCACTGTAGGCGCTTTCTTTCCGTTTCCGGCACTCCCTCGCGCCCCCGCCACCATAGGCGCTTCTGTTCCCTTTCTGGCACTCCCTCGCGCCTCCGCCACCGTAGGCGCTTCCCTTTCCCTTTCCGGCACTCCCTCGTGTCCCCGCCACCGTAGGCGCTTCCTTTCCCTTTCCGGCACTCCCTCGTGTCCCCGCCACCGCCCGCCACTGCAGGCACTCCCTTTCCGGTATGGTGGACATTGGATGTGACATCACTCGAGAGATCTGATCAAATTTGTTAATCCCAACATGAGGCTATCAGACGGCACATGGAGGCGCGCGTTGGCCAAGTCAGCCGGCAACTCTGGTTCTAGTCTCACAGCTTACGTGATCACAGCCATAAGTTTACGACGAGGCAAAGGGCTTCTGTCATCAACGAGACAACTACGAAAAGCTAATGTATGGATAGCAGCCAAGAGCAGGTAAGCAAGATGACAGTGACGAGAACAGAGCGAAGAATACGAGAATATGAGAATGTCGAGTTACATCATGTATAGTACGAGATCGGAGCTAGGCCCTACTGCTGTCGGAATCGTTGACAAATTCGGCGCTCTTGGGGAGCACAGCCTCCTTGGCATGACGGCGCCGCTTTGGGCGGACGGCGGGCTCCTCTTCATCGTTGGCCTCGTCACCATCTGCTACATTTCGACGTTTACCGCGAGAGACTCCCTTGTCTCCCCGTTCCTTGCGCACTGCAACAGTGCCTTCTGCAACCTGTTTGTTGTAGGCGGCTTCTCGTGCAGTGTGGGCAGCATCAGATAGCCGGATGAACCGACATGTAGTGTCCTTGAGGGCCGCAGCGAGCTGTTGAAGTGGAGGGAGGCTTGTACTCATCTCAGAGGGGTTGATGAACTTCTCGTGCGGCCACCCGACAACGTCGATGCCAAACTTGACGACGAATTCGCGCTCGAAGTTGATGTAATTCATTCGAACCTTGACATTGCCAGTCAAGGCAACTGCAAGGCTCGTGAGGGTGGAGTGATTGACTAATACAGGTTACATACCAAGCTGCTTCTGGACGAGGTCACGAATCTCCGCCTTCAGATAATCTGCGCGCTCCTTTGCCGTACGCAGGAACTCTGTAGATATCAGATCATTGGGTTCTGGAGGTGATAGGCAAGGACTCACTCATGAAGTCACAACCTGCGACCGCAAACGCCTCCGCCAAGGCTCCAATCCGTTCAACATTCCACCCTCTCCGAAGGGACTGCATGAGATAGTAGTTTATCATCGGGGTCGTAAAGTACCAGCGCGGCGCGGACGGGAAGTCCGGGTCACTCTTGAAGACGCAAAAGAACCCTTGGACGCCAGTGCGCATCATGAGTCCGAACATCTGTGATATATTGTCAGTGCATGCACAGGGAGAGGGACACTATACACTTACAAGCTCCTCAAGCTTCCCCGTCGACGAGATGAAATCAATCAACTTCGCGCGCACCGAGAGCCGTGCGCCATACTTGCGAGACCTCCGAGTTCCCTCAAGCAGAGCGACGAGTTCCTGCTTCTGCTGATCGGTGAGCGCATCATACTCATCCTTCTTCTCCCTCTGTATATCCATAAGCCGGTGTGCTTGACCTGGCGGGAGACCTGAAGGTAAAGGTGGTCGTCATGCCGTAGAGGAACCCTATAGTAGAAGGTGGGTGTACCTTGATTAGCATCGTGAAGGATTTTGCTCGACCACGCATTGTATGCATTCGGCTTGCGAGACGTTTTCGCAGACGACATGTTTGAGAGAAGAAGGTGGACAAAGTGCTCAGCGGTTTTGCCGAAGTCCTTACTCATGTCTTCGGCAAATCCGCGTGTGAAAGCTTGCCACTGTTCCACGCGTGCACTGATCTTCTCATTCTTGTTGTCGCGAGCAGCGTTCATGGCCTTGCGAGCCTCAGCGGGTACGGGAGGAGGTGGTTGGCGCCGGGTAGGCTCCTGAGGCTTCACTGTCACAGCAACTGTGGGCCCATAGGTCACAGTCGTCATGATCGGTCACCGAGGATCGCCCGCGCGCACAGAAAAACAGGTAGAGTTTCAGAGGATAGGACGAATGAGACAGCGGACGCAGCGGACGGCAGTGTACTGCAACTCGCCATACTTAAGGCTCTCTTACTGGCGCTTACGGTGGGGAGGATCTCTTAGTTCGGTTCTTGGGAACAGTAGGGGTGACAGCCCAAAATTTTCATTCGGTTGCGCAACATTCCGTGTCATAGCAGTGATACAAGCAACGATACATCCAAACTTGATTCAAGAAAGCAACAACGGTGATGACAACGACTGGGATAGCAAGCAAGATAGCGTGGACTGGAGATAGTAGCAAGGGCGATATGAAAGCAGACGGAGAGCAATGGCGTCAAGCATAGGCATAGCAGGCCACAGACATGTGACAAACGTAGCAACACGACGGTGATGACAGGCCAGCATCAAGCATGGGGCCCGGGGCCCAAGACATCGAGCTTCATTGCCTTCTTGAGGTCTTTAGCGACCTCTCGCGATACGGAAAGTCGCCTCATGAGCTCTTTTACCCAGGACGTCGACGCCTTGGTTTGAATGAGTTCTTCACAGTTGTTGTGGACGAGGTGCGGCAACCCGTGTCTGACGATGACGGCCTCGGTGGCCTCGCCAACACCCTCGGCGTATAACGGCCTAAGCGGGTGCGCGCCGCCGCCACCCGGAGGGTTGCCGCCGCGGGCGGACGCCCCTCCATGTGATGTCGGGGTTGACGGCCTCGAGGAAGCGACACTCGCGCCTGACGACACACTTGCACCCGACGACGTACTCGCACCTGATGCGGAAGCGTGAGGATTGGCTGCGTGCGATTCAAAGGTTTCAGTATCACTATGTGGATCTATCAGCACACACAACATACCATTGGTTTGCCGGAGGTTCTTCAGCTGTACGATCTCCTTCTTCAACGCAGCCTCGGCTGCGAGCAACGACTGATTCATTTCCTTGAGCTTAGCCATTTCGGCGGTGTGGGCCGCACACAACCCCTCCCGAGTCCTGAGCTCAAGCGTCACTCTGTTGATCTGGGCGCTCAGTTGAGCGATCTCGCGTTCCTTTTCGTCCACCTTGACGTCGAGTTCGTGCTGCATGATCTCGTGGGTTTTGCATTGTTGTTGAAGCAGCTCGATCTCGTCATGGAGCGCCTGGCTTGCTAGCCCACCTTCATCATCTGGTTGGCCGAGCATTTCGCCGAGCTCTCCGTGCGGGCGACCACGGAAGAGGTAGTGTGAGGTGCCGTTAGAATCGGGAAGGATAGGTTGCCAAACGAGAGGAGGGCCAGCCGCGTTGTCAGCCCGCGCAAACGTCCAGCCAAGCTTCTGCGCTGCCAGCAGCTCGAAGCGCTGCACGGTATGGACTCCGATCTCCTCGACGAAGAGCTGCACAATCCGCGCCAGAGCGGGAGTAGCGGTGGGAATCTCGTGTAGGATGTGTGGAGGGGCATACACATGGATGCTCCGCAAATCCTGGGGGAGGGGCAATGTTCCCGCGATGCGAGCACCTGGCTGCTGAGGGCCAGACACATGAATGGTTATCGTACAACCAGAATCGATGCGGTCGAGACTGGTGGCCTGTGAAGAGTCAGTGTACATGTAGTGGACGTTGTTGCAACGGGGACACTAACCGTGTCGAACAGAAGTGACTGTATATTATCACGGAAGCGTGTACGCACACGCCTCGCTTCGTCGCCTGTGCCTGTCCCCTCGCGTGCCTCATTGAATGCGGGATGGAAGCCATTGGCGGCCGCACGATGAGTCCCATCTCTGTGGGAGCCTTCGATAAAATAGGCATAGTCTGCTGCTGCGAGTCTAGAAGCGACACGGGAGCCCGGCAGGACGGCACGGTCAAGCACCTGCGCAACACGTACCAAGCCGGGAGGACAGAAACGGAGTGGTGCGAGAGCTGCAAGAGCTTCCTCACTACGTCTCCTCCTAGCGTCGTCTGCATCGTTTGGCATCGCGGACGAGGGTAACAAGACAATGCGAGGTGGGGTGCTAGTGGGAGGAGTCGGAGGTGGGAAGAGATAATGGCGCTGAGAAAAGTAGAGTTGGGCGCTCACTGCTTCGCGCACGCGGTACCGCAAGGCCTTCTTATTGCAATATTCATTGACGTCGAAATGTAAGTACAAGCCACAAACGCACTCGCAGTACCATACGATGCATCACCGTTCACACAGACCCTGTATAGCAGAACTCGTGTCCACCATTGTGAGGTAATGATACATGCATACAGTACATTCATTCATCTCGCCCAAGCTCATCAACGAAATCGATGTATGCGTTAGCATCGCGCTCCGAGTCCAATCCGTCCACCAATGGCAGATGTTCTTCGTCATTGTCTGCATCCAAGCTGCCATCCGAGTCGTCAGGCACCGACACAACAAGACCCGTCGCCCACGGCGGTAAGGGGATACCATCGTTCCGTGTCACATCGCGACCGACCCTAAGGCCCGTAGCAAGGCTGCCCGTAAAGCCTGTTAGACGAGAGGTTTGAATTAGACGCAGAGCAATCTGCTCGTTGATGCGATTGCGATAGCGCAATCGCTCCTCCAACTCGAAGGCAAGGTCTGGTGACGTTGTGGACGCCGCTTGCACAGCAATGTGAAAGTCAACGTGCT
Source organism: Fomitopsis schrenkii (assembly GCA_000344655.2). Taxonomy (NCBI): domain Eukaryota; kingdom Fungi; phylum Basidiomycota; class Agaricomycetes; order Polyporales; family Fomitopsidaceae; genus Fomitopsis; species Fomitopsis schrenkii. The sequence continues at coordinate 42,970 of KE504296.1, read as the reverse complement.
CGTCGTACATTGACGTCAAAAGCCTGCGAATCTCAACATTGAGACGGGCGATCTCCTCGTGCGCACGCTCGATGTTGAATCGTAAATTCATCGCACGTCGGTTGAGTGGCTTCGTCCAGGGCTGCTTGCGGATATCTTCTCGTGTCTCGCGAAGAAGGTCAAAGTCAGCAACAGCCGCCATCTCCACGATCTCCTTCCAGGACAACGTTGGCCGCGGAGGTTGCAATTTGAGCGCGTGCTCATTGTGCCGATTCAGTGCTTTCTTGATTGCCTCTGCACGAGCTTTCAAGGCCTGCGTGATCTTCTCTCGCATTTTGTAGCCTACTGAATATGAGAGATACTAGAGTGAGTCAGAGGACGTTATGCCCGTACCTGTGCCACTCATGCCTGCTTTCGTGAGCTCAAATAGACGCTGTACGACAAGACGTTCGAGCTCGTCAAGTGATCGCCGGTACTCTCGGTCAGTTAGAAGCCGAGAAGCTTCCTGATACTCGAGGCTTCCTGGGAGCCATCGCATCGGGATGTCCAGCTCGTCTTCATATGCGCGACAGTCATCGTCGGTCTCGAAGTATCGCGTCGAAGCACGTGTACGGTTGGCTCTGACCGCCTTGATATCTTTCTCGGTGTAACCGTTCCGTATGATATTGTAATCGAGCTGCGCAAATGCTCTGTCAGCGGCAGCCTTCTTATGTCTGCAGACTACTAATTAGTGACATCATCATGAGGCTTGCATGAATACGCACCTGGCATCCTCAAGTCGACGAAGGGCTGTAAGGTAGTCAAGCTTCCGGGAGACATCAGGGCTCTCAGCCTTGCGGCTGCGCAGATACTCCCTCTCCTGCTGCAGATAGCCGTCGAGCTCTGTAGTGGCTACCCTCAGTTCGGTGGCCAGGGCGTCCAGGACATGGCCATCGTCCGAGATGATGCTGAGCGCTTGGCGGTAGTTATGGTATATGAAAGTGCCTGATGACTAATCGTAAGTGACCGAGCAATGCTATTGAAGCAGCGACGTACCCGAATCAAGATGCTTATCTTCAGCCCCAAAACGGAAAAACTCTTCAATTGCTTGTTCGCGGTGAAATGATGATGAAAGGCGGGTGCCCGCAGCTAGAGAATTTGATTGCGAGAAGCAGCGTTCGCAGCCTTCGAAATCTTCTTTTCCGGCACCTTCCATGTACAACGGATGCCAGTTCACTTGGCAGCCGCGATTGTGGCCATGCCCATGAAAGGCCGGGACCACCCCAGCCATGCAGAGCTGTCGTGCGTGAGGTCCAAGCGAGCTTCGAGCGAGGGTCTTCGAGAATGCGCAGGCGATGTCGTAACCAACCAAGACATGTGAGCCGTATACTTCCATGAGCTTGTGAACAATGGCGAGCGGGTACTTCATGCTTGATGTATTGTATCAGTAACCAGGCAAGAAGCGAACTGACAGGACTTACAGTTCGCCGCTCCGGACCATATCACACAGGATGAGTAACTGCCCATGACGACAGAGGCAAACAAATATGCCGGTCACTGCGAACAGGGCAAACATTTTTTTGCGAGCCTCAGGACCCGCGTTGCGCCAGCGTTCAACGCATACGTCAACAGACGTCTCGAGCGACACATCTCCGCGCTCCGGCAAGTCAAGCCACGCATCGCCGTCGTCATCATCTACACCTGTTGGCGCGGCGCCCGCAGCACGGTCAGCGGCCGTCTCGTCTCCGACAGGTGGCTAGGGAGCTATGCATGAGACACGTCACAGGGACTAAGAAGAGACGCACCGGAGCGCCAACCTCATCCTTGAAGCGATCCACTTCAGCATGCGAAAGCCAAATGTCAGTGCGTGCGGTCCTTCCGTCTTGACGCACGGAGCCGTGACGAAAGGTTTCATCAACGAGCTTGAGGGATTGGTTGCCATCCATGGCAACAAGGAGCGAGTACTTGAGTGGAGGTTCGTCGGTCAGTTTGTGGAGACATGGTGCGCAGGCGTTCAGCATTCGCCAATTCGGCGTATCACGTCCCAAAGCGGACGCAACAAGGTTGTCAATGCGATACTCAATCTCGAGATAAGCATCATATGCTTCGCTGAACTGTCTGATTAGATGTTTCTTGGCGGGAACCTACATAAAGTCAACAAAAGAAAAGAAGAATGAGGATTGATCACAAATACCTGATGTATCCAGCATAAACCTTTCACGAAGGCTTGCACACTCAGTCGTGGGCAAGCGCGATGAAGCTGACGATAAGCATTCAGCGTCTGCAATGAGACCGCGACCGTCGGCTTGTGGGGGGACGATCCGAGGAAGCCGTTTGAAACAAGGGTTACATTGGGGTAGGAGGATGATGCCGTGTGCTTGAATCTTTCTTTCGAGACGGCTAGAAATCCATGCACAACCATCAGCTCTCTCTCGGATGTAACGAGTGGTATGCATGGAAGGACGCACCGAAGAAGTCGACTGCAACAACCTCCCACTCAAGCGAGAGTTCCTCCTCGTGTTCGATATGAAGGCCAGTTCCTGCAGCACTGTGGTGTTCTCCTGGGCATGACAATGAATTGATATTTCTTTGTTCCTGCCTGAGAGGCAGATCATCATCACGGTGAGGTGCTGTGTGTACAGTACATACCCTACAGTGTTACCTCCGGCCTGAGAGGGTGTGCCGGCTGCACCAGCTGACACCCGTCTCCATAGTAGCATCGCATCCACAAGGGCGGGCATCTGGGCATGCCACCCAGCTTGTGTGCGTTGAAGTCGATCGCAGCGGGTCCGGTAGTCGTGATGTTTGCTGCTGCTATCAGTATCGGAACTGTACGATTACAGCGAGATGGGGACGTACCGATTGGCCATGATATCTTCACAAAGCTGTGTTTCCCCGCCTGCATTGCTCATCAACATTGCTTCGTCTCCAGGAGGAAGCGCGTCTCCAATGGTGTTGTCGTTCGGCAATTCAAGATCCTCAGTTAACGGGCCATTGAGTTGGTCGAGCTGCTCGCGCTCCTCAAACGACAGTCCTTGAATCGGATGAGTACATACAACAATGTCGCAGACAGCATGCTTACCTGCTATGAGGGCGCGGTGCTCTCGAAGCGCGTCCCGTCGACGCTTCTGCGACGTGCTGAGCTTGAATGTGTAGGCCCTCCTCTTCGCAGACACGGGATTCCCAGATCGAACCGTTACAGTGTTGGAGAGAAAGCTGCGAACCTTCGGCATGAGACGATGTCGGAACAAGTGCCCAGATGCCTACAAGTGCAAGAGCGACCAGAAAGGGTAAGCGGAGCGCCTGCGGTGGCGGGGACACGAGGGAGTGCCGGAAAGGGAAAGGAAGCGCCTACGGTGGCGGGGACACGAGGGAGTGCCGGAAAGGGAAAGAGAAGCGCCTACGGTGGCGGTCAAGTCCAAGGGTCTCTGCTTCAAGGCTTTGCCACAATACGACCCGGTCTCTGGGGATCTCGAGAGAAAGGGAGTACCACTGACGTACGAGAGCGTCATGGCGCTGTTTGACAAGGCCCTCGCGAACCCCAACTGGCCTCAAGACGACAGCGCACCTCCCATACAGGTGCTCCCGGAGACGGCCACGACAGCTAGCCAGGTCGAACACCAGGTTGTCACAGGTTCTCGTTGCGGCGAGAAACGGCGAGAGGCTCTTGACCACCCTAATCCACTCTCGCTACCTGCGCACAAGCGGGCGCATGTCTACAGACCACCCGCTGGTGACCTGAACGACGCGGACGGTGTCTAGAAGGTGGCGAAACGACGCGTTGCACCGACGTACGCGTGACGATATGCTGCTATGCGGCTCGAGCTGTTCCGTATCTGCTACTTCCTTTGTCCCTTTTGCGTCCTGACAATTCATGTAGTACGCCTGAACAACTTATGTCTTCCTCTACACCTCGGGCTTGTTGCTGATGCATACATTGCTGGACGATAGTTTTCCTTGTCTCCCTTTCCGCTGACCTGAGATTGCATTAACTTTCCGACACTGACACTATGTACACTAGTAACGTCCTCGAGTTATTTCCCCACTCCGTAGATATCTTCGTATACTACTAGTATCTAAGACACTCGAAGTGACTGTACTATATTCCTCTTTGTATTCTTATCTGCACCGGGCTCGATGCATCGCCCAGCCTGAGGCTGCAGCCCCCGATGCCAGGGGCCCTCGCGAGTCGTGATGACTTGGCTCCATCCTACTTGGTGCGTGCTCGAGGGTTGATTATTGAGCGCTTAGTGCCACTGCCTGCATCCGCCTTGTCGCGGGAGGCAGCGACCTCCAGGCGTAATCTTCCACTGGCTCGAACGGCATTCTGATAGATTCAGAAACATCTCTATGGTGCTCCTCAAGCTGGTTATGACCTGTTGGATTGATAGGCCATGAAGAACTGGGAAAGTAATGCGTGCGGAAAATGATTTAATGCAGACAACTGTTCCTATCGAGACCTGTCCGATTTCCACTGGGTGTGCCAGTGGAGAATGGAATCCAGAGCTTCGTCAATGACCTCCACAGGATCGGTGACTCCATCCCCGAACATCGACTTGTTGCAGCGTGCGCTATGCTGCGTGACCCTCTGCGCCTCTTCAGGCCGCTTGTAGCGCATACGACTGGCTGCGCGCTATTGTCGCTTGGGCCTCAGGTGCGCCCGTCTCGCTTTGTACCTGACACGGTGTTGAAAAGGATTGTCCCTGTGTAGGGAACAGAGTCGCCCGCTTTGACTGCTGCATTCATGGCGGCCTTGTGCTTGTATCTTCAATGTGGGCCATACACACTCACTATCCTGGTATTTATGCAGCCAAGACGTTTTCCCGCTCTGAGTAAACCATACCCACCCTTCTAGCCATGCAACCACCTCCACAGTGCTCCAAATCGACGGGCGAATCTATCCCCGGTGTATGCAAAGCAGAAGGCAGTACCGATCCCTTCGACGATGGCATCGAAACCTTAAGGGCAGAGCCGACGCACAACGGCCACGGCTCCATCGGCGACGGGAAGGAGCCTGCCTGGTTCATGCTCGATTTGAATGTTGTCCGTGTCCCTATGATATCACCACCTATGCCGCCAATGAAGGTGATCATAGATAGCGAAAAGAGACTTGCGAAATGGCGCGGCATCACCTTCAGCCTGAAAGGTGCAACACAGCTGGGAATACCCTACGACAGCAACTGGCGCAGCTGGATCTTCGACGCAATGGCGGATCCCGAGGGACCCGTCGTTCCGCTTCTCGTCCCCGCCCCCCATGGCGCGGACCAAGACGTGATGATATATTTCCGAGTGAGTAAAGTTGGCTGCTGTTGGCCACGCCTTCTAACTGACGCGCTGGGAATTGCAGTGGCCAGGCTATCCATTCGCCTTCGAACGCACCCTACGAATCTACTCCGCATTTCAGGGCAGTTCTGTGAATCGTTTCGATCTCCTCGAGCAGATAATCCTGGAGCTGGAAGATCTCTATACGCTCGTCGTACGTAAAAATTGCCTCAGGTTGTCTGCTTCTCACTGATAACAACCTTCCCCTCTAGTGCAAGGAGAAAACACCCACCTGGCATTACGAGCAGCAACTCGCATTCGATCAACGGTGCTGGCAGCTTGCACCGCTGGGGCCAGCGGCTCAGAGCAAAGGTCGCGTCACCTTGGACAGTGTCTGGATCCTTGGGATCTATCGCTGTTGGAGCAATGTCTTCACTGTGGACCTGATGCTCGCCGAGGCGCCGCAAAATGGGAGTCTTTTCTACTCGCAACACTTCGTGAAGCGGTGCGTGGAGACTGGGGCGGGATCAACGTGTGGTGCGGAGGGTAGTGCGAGTTGAATCAATGTCTAATGTCTTTACTTGGACGAGTAAGTAGTCCTGGCATATCTATGCGTGTGTTCTCCTGTTTGCGAGAAGTCACTATGCGATGTACTTATATGCGCCGAATCGTTCCCGTTACGAACCCTTCCAAAACCCTTCCCTGGCACAGTGGTTCGAAGCCGCAGATCGACTGCAGCCCGATCACGTGACCGAGGTCTCGTCTGTGGGTGGCACTCAGTGCAGCTACAGCGCTTCACTCCTACTTTCATGTTGACCAAGCTCGCCCACACGGTATGCATCCCACCTTCAGCGCAGAATTAGGCCTGCAAAACAGTCACAGGAACTCCCGCATATATACAACTGGAACAAGAGGTAACCCAGGCAACGAGAGAAAGCAAGGCTTGCCTGTAGCTGCCACCATTTATTGAGAAGGGCCGAATCCTACTCTCCCTTCTTCCTGCAACGAATGCACGAGCTCCCAAAGTTTCCCCCTCGTCCCTACAAGTTTGACTCGGATGAATCAAATGAATCCATTGCGGAGCTACTAGAAGAGCTTCTCGTTGAAGCAGAGCCTCAGCTAGACCCTGCCGTCAGCGAGCTCTTCAGTACTGCCCGCCCAAAGTGCGGCGACGACCTTCGACCACGCGAGGCGGACAAGGCTGTAAGGCTGCATCTCCCCCCGCCTCCTCCTCACTACAGCTTCTATCACCGCACCACCAGTAGTAGCGGGCGGGCTCAAGATAGGGCTCATGCCAAGGACAACGACCCTGGGTACGATGAGCAAAGCTACATGCGGCTGGTATTTGAGACGGTTGGCCGCCCGCTGTCGCAATTCAAGTCTACGAGGGAGCTCAGTAAGGGTCTGCGGGGCGCTATCTATGGTATGTTGCTCTGTCGTGTCACTTGGGTGCTGTCGTACTGAGGTGCGGCATACTAGGACATAGACAGGCATACTTCGTAGGTGTCATTCACCGCGACGTCTGCGAGAACAACATGATGCTCAGCGACTCGGACGCCGCCTGGACGACAGCGAGGCCGAGCGAGGGCGGTCGCGCGTGAGCAAGGACATCAGGAAGTCGGGCGCGCGCGTCACGGTGGTCCCCGTCGATGCCTACGGTGGCGGGGGCGCGAGGGAGTGCCGGAAACGGAAAGAAAGCGCCTACAGTGGCGGTGGCGCGAGGGAGTGCCAGAAAGGGAAAGGAAGCGGCTACGGTGGCGGGGCGGGAGGGAGCGCCGGCGCAGAAGCAAACGGCGGCTCCGGGTGGGTCGGGATGGTCATGTGAGCAGGTAACGAGGCATGCTCAGCCACAGGAGCCTAGAGGCGCTCGTGGAACGGTCCTCAGCGGGACCGTGCTAGATGGTTTCCATTTTGGTATCAAGACACGTGAATTGATGAGCGGACGTAGCCTCTAAGTTGGCGTACTCTAAGGAAATCTCTACGGGTAAGGGGATCGGTGGATCTGAGCACTAAATAGAACTGATGGACGTAAGGGATCAACGGCACCAATTAGTGGCGTACTGTGGGAACGCTAGGTGTGCAACACGATCAACGTAAGATGGACCCAGTACACTCTCGACTACATCACGTGCGATATTTCTTGGGCGCTTGAGGCCATTTGGCGGGCGAACGCACAGTCCATAAGTCACAGAAATTCAGCGGGCATGAACGAAAAAAAGAAAACTGTCAGATCTTTTCAAATGCACATTAGGAGAGGTTGACAGTCTCGGATTTTTACAAATACGGACAGTTTGGATGAACGGACACAATCTCATGTCGATGGTGAACGCGCCTGATTACGTAATACAAATATTCGAATATCCTGGAGTCTTGCATACGGAACGGGGCAATACCCTCTGTGTGATGTCTCCGAAGGGAAAACGGGCTCGTATTGGCCTCCGGAACCTTGGCTCCTATGCAGTGAAGAAGGAGGATAGACCTGTGGTTGAGGAGATGGAAAACGAGAAGGTGAGTTTCAATTACTGTACTGTGGATACCCGTCTACTCACTATTGATATGAAGCAGGCCTCAGCCATGGACATCGAAGACGACTCAGAGCCTATGATCACAATGAGAGATTCCTCAGGTCAGGCAGCTGCTCATATGGAGGAGACCTTGGCAGAGATTACTCAGCCTACCTGGACCCCAGCCGACTCAGACACGGCTACAGCAGCAGGGCAACCTTTGAGTCCTGATGATTCTCGCAGTGATGGGGCAGCAGCAGCAGGAGTGAAGCGGGGACGCTTTGATCCGCCTCCTTCCTTGACAACAACCATATCTGCACACCAGGATATCAGTGAGCTACTGCGCCCTAGACGAAAGCAAAAGACAGGCTACCTGGCATTTCTCGGAGGCGACAAGCTTCAGCGGCGAATGGAGCAGATGAAGATGCTCCTACATTTCTACAACGGGCCTGATGAACACGGGAGGCATATCGGGTGGGCTGCTGCTTCACTGAAGACGGCACAGGCCTGGGAGCAAGGCACGCACCGGGCACGAAAGCTACGCGAATGGACCCGGGGCTTCTTAGAAGATCGCCACTGCCTTCCGTTCACTCCGGAAGCGACGTGGAAGACTTCGCTTCTTGTAAATCCAGAGCTGAAAGCTGCACTTGGTCAGCATCTACAGAGTGTAGGCAAGTACGTACGTGCGATGGACATCGTCGAGTATATGGCAAGGCCCGAGGTCCTTGCGACCTATGGCCTCAGTACACCAATCAGTCTCTCGACCGCACAGACGTGGATGCATGTGCTTGAATACCGTTGGACGAAGGTTCCATCAGGGCAGTACGTTGATGGACATGAACGCGATGATGTCGTCCACTATCGCGATGATGTCTTCCTACCCGCCATGGAAAGGTTGGACCCGTATACCCGGGACTTCATTGATGGTGCCATGGTCGAAGGCCCTGTTCTTCCGGATGGAGCATGGAGGCGTTGCGCGGCAGCGACAGACCCGGAGATACACACCTGTTCAGTCGATGGGGTCCAGCTTGACGGCTTCCAGTCGATCTTGCCAGATGAGGCATTCGAACACAGCGGGCGAGATTTCACTGTCATCCTGTCAGATGGCTCCAAACACAATGCCACAGAGGTCGGGCTTACCATGCCTGATGGCTCAGTACGGCGCGGCCTGCAAGTACGGTACAAACTTGGCTCCGAGCCGTTTCCTGTCTTGGTTGGGGCAGGCGTCCGAGTCACTGCCACCAAGCCCACGCGATTACGCCGGGTCATATTCTGGTACCACGACGAATCAACATTCTACGCCAACGATCGCCGGCAGACGCGTTGGGTGCACAAGTCTGAGAAGGCTACCCCACGTGCGAAGGGCGAGGGGGCCTCTCTCATGGTTGCCGATTTCGTCTCTGCAGACTATGGCTTTTTGCGATCACCTGATGGCGAAGAGTCTGCTCAGATCCTCTTTCGAGCAGGCAAAAATCGGGATGGCTACTTCACCAATCAGGAGATTCTTGACCATGCCACACTCGCAATGGACATCCTTTCGCGTCATTACCCTGATGATGACCATGTCCTCATCTTTGACAATGCCCCCACACACCTGAAGCGTCCAGATGACGCGCTATCTGCGCGTCGCATGTCTTCGAAGCCCACCGCGCCTGACAAGCCCCTTTTCGGAGTTGATATTGATGTTATAGGCGAGGACGGACGGCCTGTCTACACTCCCAATGGCAAGAAGCAGAGGCAGCGGGTGCGGATGGGAGATGCCCGCTTCCCGGACGGCCGACCACAATCGCTGTATTTTGACGAGAAGTCACAGCGGCCGGGCGTCTTCAAGGGTATGGCACAGATCCTCGAGGAGCGCGGTATCAGGGTTTCGGGCAAGCGGGCACAGTGCCCCGACTTCAAGTGCAAGCCACCCGCTCTTGATTGCTGTGTACGACGTGTTCTCTACAACCAGCCGGACTTCTGTGATGCCGAGAGTGTGCTAGAGAACCATTGTCGAGAGTGTGCATTCCAGGTACTCTTTCTGCCCAAGTTCCACTGCGAGATCAACCCAATCGAGCAGTGTTGGGGTGCGGCAAAGAGGGAGTACCGGAAGTGCCCACCTTCGACATTGGAAGCTGATCTGGAGAAGAACATGCGGAAATCACTTGATGCTATCCCCGTGGAATCGATCCGAAGGTGAGCCCTTTGTGTGCACTTAGTGACACTACTAGTACTGAAATCATACCAGGTTCTTTATTCGCGCACATCGCTTCATGGATGCATATCGCCGCGGGTTATCAGGCAAGCAAGCCGCATGGGCAAGCAAGAAGTACCGTGGCCATCGAGTGTTGCCTGACAGCATTCTTAACGATCTGGAGAAGGCCGGCATCTCGCGCACGTAGTTCAGGCCGTGCGAGCCACATAACATCTGTTTTATATATCACAACCCGCATCTATACTACGCTACACCTCCTGTATTGTCTACGGGGACTCTCAGATTGCATGCGTCGCCACTCTGTAGCCCGGTAGCCTACATTGGGACTTAATCTGTACGTAATCATCCCAATCGAGACTTAACGACCTACGCACGTGCTGGCTCGTTGACGCTGATAGTAGTCGAAAGTGTCCTGGGTCTATCTTAGAGATATGATGTGCCTTCTGCAATCGCGATGACGGCCGCCGTCTTCAGATGTAGTTCCGCACCCATACAACACAGGAATGTAGCAAGTTGTATACGCACGGGGCGTTGAGGACGATTACTCCGGCTTCTGAAAATTAGGTCATCCTTGATTAGATCCAGCAGATGCCAAAAGTTCTCCCGAGACATCCTGATCATAGTTCAGAACTGCAGTACAGCAAGAGGCACAAATACATACCGAAAATATGCCCTGAATGTCCGCGCAGGCGCCGTGTCGAGCAGCCAGTTGAAGAACTGTTCACAGCGCTGCTGAACGTAAGGGCCCGGGTGGCCAGGTCTTCCGCCATTATACCGGCCTGCATGCCGGCGGAATACAAGAGCGAGATCGAGAAGTGCAAGAGCGAGCACTTCGTCATAGTCGTCGTCCCCTGCGTCGGCGATAAGCAAGGCCGCAAACGCTTCAATGTGATCGGCCGCCGTGAGCTTCTGAGGGCGGGAGTACCGTCGGACGCGCGATCGGATGCGAGGCATGGCAGAGAGACCACTCAGAACGATCGCATCGGTCGTGTGCGATGTACTCGATCCGTAGCCACTTGAGTTCAAACTCAGCTGCTGCATTTTCCGACATTAATTACTGTATATCTAGAGGACGGGACGGCTCGGCATCACCCATGACATCACATATCAAAGGCGATCATATGAGCGACAGTGGCGAGCAGAAATAAGTTGAAGAAATAAGTTCTAATTGAGTAGGACTAATATCTCAATATTTCAATGCTCCAGCCTTGCGAAAATATCGGCATTGCTAGCTGGCGTGGGCGCTTGCGACCTCCAGACTTGATTGCACATCTGTGTATCTTCACGGTCCTGAAGACAGCTTAAGCGGGTTATATTGAGTTTGATAAGCATATCAGAGAAGTTTTCAAGCTGCCAGAGCAGTCTTTGAGCGAGTAAGAGCCCATGCAATTTGGAGGTCGTCGCCGGACTCGATGTGGCGGAGGCCGGTGGCGCGAGGCGTTTAACCTCGGACTAGCGGGCAACCGTAGCGTGTCATACGAGATCCTGCGCACGGCCTTACATCGACCGCTAACTCCGACATTACTCTCCTCTCTCTCCTCCCACTCCTGATCCTCCTTTGTATCTCGGCCTATCGGTGATCATCTCGAACTTTGAACAGCTTGCGGCCCCCTCGTTGTCTGCACTATCGGTTTTGTTCATACTGACACTATGTCTGACTGCGGGTCATGGCGTTTGCCGCGGCCAGTGCCCGCTGAAGTTATTGTATAGAGTTTGTGTCTTCTGCCACTGGTTGACCATCTTACTAACCACACATAGCTTGAAACCGTCTGCCTTCGCTCAGGTGGATCACAAGTATCGGGCCCAAGGGCGGCTCTGGAAGGTGGCAGTCAGCGGCTCGGTCACTGCTGCGTATGTAGGCACTGGTTGCCGCGTGCGAGACGGACAGCCATCATTGATTACTGGGCCCCTGCTAGGCCTGAAATCAAATGCTCAAGAATATGTGTGGCCAGTTTTGTTCAATTTGTATGGCTGTCGACATGAACACAGAAGCGAAGCGTTGTGGCTGCAGCCACTGGCAACCGCTCGGTGGAAGAGGGCGCCGTTCCACGTGACCGGATCCTAGCGCTGAGCGCTGAGCGGTTGCCTGCAGATCTCGGAGCTTCCAGTGTACGACTGCTTATCGTTTCCATCTCCTGGCATCTCGTATCTAGTACATGTAAGCACAACATCATCCAAAGTCGACTCGTGTGGCCAATATTGATTGGAGAACTGGGCTACGCAACTTGTGTACAACACACTGGCCTTAATACCCTCTGCTCACCCTATTACCCAATCGATATACATACCGTATTCTCATTTCGCACCAGATCAGAGTGTACGAACTGCCCACCACATACTTGTGGTAAAGTGAACCATGTCCGACCTTTACCGCTCTGCGCTGTCGGCGCGCATCTCCAAACTTCCTATGCACCCTCCAGGATACGAGGAGGACGAGGAGGACGAGGCGGCAGACTCACTCGGATCGCTCCCTGCATCCGTATTTGGCGTTGGACCTACTACGATGTGCGTGCTCCAGCATTGACCCCAGACATTACTTACTCAAAGTGCGATAGGCCTGGCACCCACGCACACGCCACTGCCCAGCGCAGGAGAGGCCCAAACCCAGAGCTCTCACCCCTTTCCGCCTCGGCATACTTCGCTCAGGCCACTCAGATCGACGTCCAGGCCTCGGGGCTCGATGTTCGCGCATATCACACGGCGCCGCGGGTGAGCGGAATCGGGGAGGCAGGGACAGTCATGGTATGCCACCACGGCGCGGGCCAGTCCGCGCTCACGTTTGCGCTGATGGCTGGAGAGATCACCGACCTGAGTGGGGGTGCGTGCGGGATGCTAGCTCTCGACTGCAGGGGACATGGTGCGTCTGCCATACCGCACGTACGTTGCATGCGCTGAGGCGTTGGTGGCTCGTATCAAGGGAAGACTATCACGACGGTGCCGAAGCCAGGACCTAAGGGCGGTGAGGAGGACTTCTCGCTCGAGACGCTTACGGAGGACTTCGTAAACATGCTGAAGGTGGTGTACCCTGACCCGAGTGCGGCCCCGACGTTGTTGGTACGCTTCCATTGACCACCCTCCCACTGGTGCACACCCACCTATCGTCCTTGATACTAAGTTCGGATCAGCTTGTCGGCCACTCGCTTGGTGGTTCTGTGATTGTGCGCGCATGCCCTCGACTACAAGAACTCAAGTACCGCATCACGGGTGTTGCAGTCCTTGATATAGTTGAAGGTGCGTTGGTCTTCAATGTGTAAATTCCAGCCGGTACTGACATTTTGCGTCTTGTGCTCTGCCACTGACCCTAAAATTACCTTGTGTACCGTCTGCTTCCGCTCTGCGCACGATGGCTTCTGAATGACGGGAACGGTGGTGGATAAACCAGAGTTCACTCTCGAGGCTCTCCCGAAGATGCATTCTCTCCTCGACGCCCGCCCAGAGGGCTTCAACAGTCAAGAAGACGCGATCGAGTGGCAGTAAGCATTACTCCCGGAGCCTATGTCTGCTCTCCACTGACCCTCATTGACTCAGCGTCAAGACCCAAACCGTGCGTAACCCGCTCTCTGCGCGCGTGTCGGTTCCCGCCATGATCCAGGCCGCGCCCGAGGGTTCAAATCCGCCGTGGATCTGGCGCACGCCACTGCGGAACACGGCGCCCTACTGGACGAGTGTGTACCTCTCCTCGTACCTGCACGCCGCGCCAGGAGCACTGATGCGGCATGCCTAGGCTGGTTCACCTCCCTTTCGAAGCTGTTCCTCTCGGCGCGCACGGCGCGGCTGCTCGTGCTCGCTGGGACGGAGCGGCTCGACCGCGAGCTCATGATCGGCCAGATGCAGGGCAAGTTCCAGCTGAGCGTCATCACTGGGGTGGGACACATGCTGCAGGAGGTACGTTTGTCTCAGTGCACCTGCGTTGGGTGCGCGCTGACGATGAGTGGGATTGCAGGACGACCCGAGGAAACTGGCGGGGGTCCTCGTGGAGTTCTGGAGGAGGAACGAGCGAGTCGTTCCTGGCGTTAAGAAGGTTGGGGAGCGTTGAAGCAGGTAGCGCGAGCAGAAGGAAAAGATCAATTCAAGTATGTATATAACGCAACTGTACCATCACGCCAATCGTCCCTGCTTGTACACATAGAGCTCAAATGTATCTTACTTTCGGCCCGCGTACGGTCTGCTGTCCGGTCTTTCATCTGACACTACTTACTCCTAAGCCTACTCGCAGACGTCTCGTTTGCGGAAGAGCACATTCGCCTTGCGGTTCGAAAGCATAGCCACCCCGAGCCACATCGGCGGTGGGATAGAGCGCGAACCTCCCGGAAACTTGACGTCGTACGTGACGACAATGTGCGCCAGCATCGCCTTTAGGACTGTGACGGCGAAGAAACGACCCGAGCTGAAACGTTTAATTTCAACACCCTGCTCATGAAACAATAACAACGCGACACGCACCATGCGTGCTGCCCGTGCCCGAAGACCAGGTAGTGGTCGTCCGTCCTAGCCGAGTTGTCCTTCGGACTGCCGCCCTCGCCCTCGTAGCGCCTGGGGTCGAACACAGCAGGGTCTACGTAGTGATCTGCTTCGAGAAGGAGGTTGCGCGACGCCGCGGAGACCATGGTGCCCTTCGGGATGAATGTCCCATCTGCGAAGGTATAATCTTGCACCGCAATGCGGCTCACCGATACTGCCAGCGCACAGATAGTCAGCAGGGAAGGGGGAGCAGGAGAAAATCAGAGGGAAACGCGGGGGAGCAGGAGAAAAGTAGAGGGGAACGTACCTGCGCCGAGCCCAGCGACGCGGAAGACCTCCTTGAGGAAGCCGTCGACGAGGCGCATGTTCCCGAGTGAGGCCTTACTCCAGGCGTCCGCCCGGACGATGCGCTCGACCTCCTCTCGTAGGGCTGCCGCATGCTCTGGGTGCGCGGCAAGATAATGCAGAGCGTTGGTGAACATCTGGCCGCGGCGGACGGCATACGTTAGGGCTACGTGTACATACGAAGCTCAGGCAGGAGGACTGACTGTGGATGTCGTATGGAGGCCAGCGAAGTTGACCGCCAGGACGCGGAGCACGAGCGCCCGCACCGTCCGTTCGTGCCCCTGTGGTGCGGTCTCAACGAGCCATTGTAGTAGGTCATTCTAGCCGGGAATGTCAGCCTCAACGTTTTGGGGATCATTACAAAAGATATTGCCGGGAAATCGCTCACGGGGGTGTCTTTTCCATTATACTGGTCATCTACTGTAAGCGGATCGGCATCACGCAGGCGTTCCGCGATGATGGATTCCAGGTATCGACTAGTGCGGTCAATGTCGCAAGGCGTAGAGCTGCATAGCCTTGTGACGAGTCTGCCAACGTCATCAGTGTCGTCCGCTCACGGAAGGCACATGCTGGGCGACGCACGGTTTCATGAATTCGGGGAAGAGCTTGATGAACGAGGAAGCGAGGAAGACGTTTGCCGCGAACCCCTCTTGGATCGCTAGATAATCGGCATTTCTACCTATCCATGCCGTAGATGCAGCGCCCATCAGTTTCGGTGTGTCCAGCCATAAACATTGATGTTACATACAAATAGGCAAGCCGACGAACACTCGATTGTTGACCCGGCATACAGCCTCCCGGGCGAGGTCCGCGGCACTCACGCTGACCCATTCTAGCGATGCAACAGAACACACAGTCAGAGAGCGGGCATGCGAGTGAGATTCAGGGCTCTCTCACCGTGTTCTCCCTTCGCCAACTGCACTTCATCGGTAAACACAGAGACAACCTCGTCGCGGATGTCATCAAACATCCGGCCGGCGTTCCGCATGAGGTGCGTGCGGACGGTTCCAAAGTGGTAGAGATTCCGGGCGACATTGGAGCCCCAGGTGTATCGTAATTGCATCATCTATGTTTCCTCCGGTCGCGTCTGAGCAGCACTGATGATATGCAGTATCACTCACGTCGATCGCAGCATCTTTGAACGACAGCACATCCTCGGGAGCTCTCGCAAGTTCCTCGACTGCTGCTGGCGAAGTGACGACGACACACCAGTGCCCAAACTCAGCGTATTTGAAGCAGCGGCCCTTATACTGTGCATCCACGCATGACATAAGTGAGCCTCGTACGGTGAAAGGGCTGACATATAAACTACCTTTGTATAACCCTCCTGAATTATATCCATCGCCTTCGTGAGGGAACGCACCGCTCCGATGTAAGAGAGGAGCGGGAGCGAGGGCCCGCCGACGGTAGGTATAGCATGTATCTGCAAGAAGTATTGCTGAGCAAAGTATTCCGGCGTTAAAAGACGATATGTCGCTCACGCGGCCAGGGCGATCGAAGAAGAAGGCGTGAATGGCATAGAGCGCACCCAAAACAACGGAGACATAGGCAGAAAAGAGGAGGGACATTTCGTGGGATCGAGGGCGGCTGCTAAGGTACCCTTTGCTAGGCGATGGCGGCGCTGCACCCTCATATAAGCATGAGTCTGCCAATCGAGTAGGTGCCTAGCCGCACGGGCATGGCGGAAGACTGCCGTACGATCATTAGCGCACAAGTGCTTAAGTGACAGGTATGACCAACCGCGCGAATTGGGTGTCCTCGCCCCTCCAGACCAGCGGATGGTTTGGCACATCTGCATCATTCTCGAAGCGAATCGCGGCGACATCCCCGGCGATTGCGCGGTTCCGTAGTGCAGAAGCCGGGATCCGTGGCGTATGGGGGGCGGCCTACGCCGATAGTGGCGAGCGAGAGGGCCTGTAGAATGTCTTACAGAGAGGCTGGAGCAGCCCACAGCGTCACGACTGGATCATCCAGCCTTTGTGGGTTTGTTAGTTCTCCTACGACTCTTTGTGGTGCCGGACGGTAGGCTGGTGAGCGGCGCGATAGTTCAAGGCCTATCTGGGACCAGCAGAAAGTGGCTTGCCACCGGGTAGGCTCATGTACCTCGAGTCGGAAAGCGATATCAGTTCGCCGTCACGCGATTGTGATGCAAGGCCTACTAATACAGAGACATACCTTCCGCAAGCTCGTTGGCAATGTAGCTGTTACGGACGTACTTTTGCCCGAGTCGGAAGAGCGACTTGCTTTTTAAAGAAGAACTTGATCCTGCGCTTGTAGAAGCCCCGCGCGTGGCGATAGTGTCGGAGTATCACCACGAACCTGGCAGGGGCTCCATGAAGGCTGTAGGTCTTGCATGCGGCAATTGCCTACGCATCACGGTGTGCCGTCCTACTCAACTGATGCCCGCTGAAGTCGTTGGTCAGAATTTTGTGTCTTCCCGCTAACCATCTGCCCGGGAATGCATAGCTTGAAACTCTTTGCCTTCGCTCACTGGGAATCACAAGTATCAGGACCAAGGGCGGCTCTGGAAGGCAGTACTTCGGGCCTTCGGCGGCTCGGTCATAGCATACAGTGTCGATGAGAACAAAGGAGACGGTGCAGCGAACGATAGAGTCAAAAGTCGTTGGATGATCACTGCTGGCGAGCTCGATTCAGGGGAGGAAGACGAGGAAGACGAGAGTAGTACGTGGTCGATGTAGGATCTCCGAGGACGGAAATGCGGCCCGGGCCGGAGAACCCGTGGCGCCTCTGCAGCCACAGCGCATCTGAACTCCTACGTTCATCCTCGACCTCCTTCGTCCACGCGGCATCCCGCCCTCAGCATCAGGCGGCCGAACCAATCATTGTCACCACCGCTCCATACTCGTCGAACTAAAGACGACCCATACATTATCGTCTTTACTTGGCTCGCTTAGGGTCCCTGTCACGGCGTCTCTCTACAACGAACGGCGCCATATGTGGCTCATGTTAGAGACGCCTCTTTCGCAGTTCAAGTCGACGAAGGAGTTGATAAGAGGCATTTGGAATGCTATTTATGGTATATCCGGCTGTTGGTTCGAACTGCGATTGTCATCTTACTGACATGCGTCTCGTTATCTAGGGTATAGACGGGCACAGTTCATTGCAATACTAGCAAGTACAACTCAATGCTCAGCAACGATCTGACGGCGCCCTTCGTATGCTTCCTCCTCGATTTTGACTACAGTTTCAACTGGAAGGAACTCCTGAGAAGAACTGGGTGGCAGATGAGCGAGGTGACTTGGAAGCGGTATGTGGAGGATTCTAATCGCCACCAATGTCAACAAGCTCGCACCGTTCCCAAAGCCCCCATGTGTCCTTCCAAGGATGATATGAGCGATGAATCCCAGGCAAAGACGGTGCGTGTGGTTGGTGTACTGGCCTGGTCGTCTGCTTACACTCATCATGTTCTGCGTCTAGGGCGCGCTATATTTCTGCGCTATCGAGATCCTGACACGCCATGCCGCACAAGACGTCCGTCATGATCTTGAGTCGATCTTCTGGCTATTGCTATGGGTGGTCCTGCGATATACGCGCACAACGCGGTATCGGGTCCACGATCTCTATTGTAGCATCTTCCGTGCGCAAACTGATGACAGCAACGCCCTCTCCAAGGAAGGTTTCCTCTTCCGGATGATGGATTGGGAGGTCAAGAACCACAAGCTGCTAACGGCGCTGCTGAGCAAACTCAAAGACATAGTTGCCGATCAGAACTTCGTTCGCAGCAAAATTCCGCTGACATACGAAAGCGTATTGGCGCTTTTTGACGAGGCCCTCGCGAGCCCTGGCTGGCCTACCGAGGATGACCACGCACGGCCTTTCAAGATGCCTAGCACGGCAGTGCTGTCCGCTAGCTG
>KE504295.1:0-33211 GCA_000344655.2 Fomitopsis schrenkii | reverse complement strand
CGCGCACAACCCGATTGACCAGAGGCCGCAGACGCAGAGGGAAAGGCGAAGGAGCCGGAGACGACGAGAAAGCGCTGAGCATGGAGCTCAAGCCGGATCAACCCCCGCGCTCTGGGGCGATTAGCGCCAAAGATTAAGGCTAAAGCTCGGATCTGAGCTGTCCCGATTTGGGCTTGAGGCGATCGGACCAATCGGCTCACCTCAACGCGGCTCACGAGCCGCGGCAACACTACTCCTTAGTGCACGGAGGACCTTATATCGCTTCGGTCTTCGCTTCCCTGCTATTGGTGATCCCCCCCCTTTACCTCCTAAGTGCTTATCGGTCTCTATCAATCAATATAGGCTTCTGTGACACTGGGCGTGCTAGCAACAGTGTTTTGTCCGACTTGAAGCAGCACGGCGCCAGTACAATCCGCTTTCTGGGACCGGGACCCATCGTCAAGGCAAGCGGCGAAGGGAATGCAAGACATCCCACAACACGCCGTCCGGCTCATTGGGAAGCCTTAGAGGCGATCTTTGCCTCGCTCGTTCCTGATACATGTACGCCTTGCCCGCCTTACTCAACGTGCACTAGCTCTACGACCGTATGCGAGCGTGGCTTCATGATTGCTCCACCCATTTCTCTGTCGCTCCCTGGGTTCACACTCTCATCGTCTTCCACAACCTTCTCTCGAACGCCTGGTCTTCAATTCAACAGTACGGTCGCTTCCGCTATATATACCGTACTCTCTAAGTCTCTAGACGGCATGCCTGGGGTTGGGCCCTTTGCCTTCCCACCCCGTTGTGTGGAGGACACCGAGAGGGCGCGTCGCATGCGTCTCATCCACGAAGAGGTCACATCAGTGCTTACAGAGGAGCGCGGGCGCCGGGTATGCCGCGCCGCCCATGGTGAGCCGACTCAAGACCTTAGAACGGGATCAGATATAGGAGATGCACAGCAGTGGGGCCTGGAGGATCATGTCTTGGAAAGTGAGGTTGCGCGACGCCTACACGTAAGCAAATAACACTACGTCACCTTCAGTGGGGATGCTAAGCTATCTAATCAGGCCGATTGGCTGCCCCTAATACGCGAACTATTGGAGGATTTGGTATGGTTTGGACAACCCTCGATTGACCTTCTGCATGAAAGGGATGCCAGGTGCGTAAGTCACGACGGGATATGGGGCCGTGTTCTAATGGCGGGAAGTGGGAGGGTATTCATTGCGCACAAGCAGTCACGCCTTACATGGGATTGTACATTCAAGTTGTATGTATCCATGAGTTGGGCTCGGTATCAGCGTGGTGCATCCCGTGCGTCCTTCTTTGATCTACCTAGCCAACAAGTACTGATGAATACTCAAGTGGGAGCCCTGACCGTATCCATTCTTGCATTCGCCTGGTATCGGCGAAAGCTTGCCCAGTCTGACGCCAAAAACGTCAGAGAGCTGGTGCGAACCGCCATCCGAAGGCTGAGGGAACAGGCACGCAATCGCGACTCGGATAGCATGACAGCAACTCGACCTCCCTACCTGGTCTCGGTACGTCTCCGCGATGAGCTACTGCTACACGAGCCAGCGCTCGCCGAGCGACAGCGTATCTGGAAAATGGTGGAGCGGGTCGTAGTGTCGAATGCAAATGTGCGCGCCTCTCTCGAAGAGACAGCCGATGGAGACGAGGCGCTTGCTTGGACGTGGATAGGTTCACTCCGATCATGAAACAGGAACATGCTAGGTGCTAGGTAGTTAGATCGTGTCTCGCCATCGCAA
Organism: Fomitopsis schrenkii; assembly: GCA_000344655.2. Classification (NCBI taxonomy): domain Eukaryota; kingdom Fungi; phylum Basidiomycota; class Agaricomycetes; order Polyporales; family Fomitopsidaceae; genus Fomitopsis; species Fomitopsis schrenkii. The sequence continues at coordinate 31,466 of KE504295.1, read as the reverse complement.
GAGTTGTGTGGACTTTTGATGTTTTCTCATGTAGTCTCGTTGTTTCTACCCCGCCCGTAAATGACAGGTTCATTCTAAGCGCCACGCGCAGTTTGGACGAGGACATGGGCAGGCGACGGCCCGTCGTGAGACGCGATATGGCGACTCGGAGGTGCGCTAGCGTGGCGTTCCTAGGGGCAACCGTCCTCGAGATTCAAAGGTTTCGCGACGAGCAGGGTAGGTTTGACGCAAGCATCTTGACTGCGTTCACACACAGAGAGACGGGTATTAGTCTCTCGCACTACTTACCTGTCAGTTTGCGCGCGCCACAGCAGGTTCTCACACGTGCACCTCTCAGCTGAATCGCACGGGTCGACGAGCCCGCGGCAAGTGAGCACGTCCCGCCGGACGTGCACCGCAACATCTCAGGCTGTTTCCGCCGTGGCCTAGGCCCCGCCTCCCTACTATGCACCAGTAGCAGCTAAACTGCATGCCTTTTGTTGCTCCCCCGCCTGTGATCCAGCTGGAAGGAAGTCTGCGATTGGGCGTCCTTGTGACGCCACGAGGCCGCGACTCGGAGGTACGCTAGATTGACTGAGATGAATTTGCTTACATGTACTAGTAGAGGGACAAAGAGAACGTGCCACTACCTCACAATAACATATCATATCTTGACTTTGTCCCGGCACCCTTGAACTCTCACTCTCGATTCCTTTTCTTCTCCTTCGCGTCGAACATGATTGAGCCCACTCACCCGGTGGTATTCCATGTCAAGGCTCCCAAGACTCCAGCGTACCCTCTAGAACGCGATGTCAGTAGACGTGTACATCGCCGTGCGGCGCATGAATACGTAACTTGACTATGGCAACTACAGGAGGATGTGTTCCGCCCCGGGTATTATGTCCTCCGCGACAGACATTCCAAGGCACTCCCGGCTGGCAGGCGAGTGTCTACACTGTATACCTCATTGCTACGTGCTGAGGGCCACTTCGTGATCGCAGTTCGGGAACAACGAATGCTGCTAGCGTGCAGAGACATAATCAGCAGAAGGTGCGTTGTCTTTTGGCTATTGGACGAATGAGCCAAACTGTGAGCTGACGCTTATATGAAGGGAAAGCTCGGAGCTGGCGAGGCACCGACAGGGGTCGCTGACAAGAATGGCATCGAAAATAGCGGACTACGTGGTGGCAATCGACCGCTTCTACAGCGGGTAGTCGGCTCAACAGGTCTGCGCATCGAGGTGGACGAAGCGTCAGCACATTGGTTTACTGCAGCGTCCCGACGCGCCCCCGACCGGACAGCTCAGCGCCCACATGCATACGAGACATCGCCGCGCCCCGAGTTATCGCCACGCCCCGAGACATCGCCACGCCCCAAGACATCGCCGCGCCCTGAGACATCGCGACGCCCGGACGATATCGAATCCACTATCCCTGCTTTCCAGCAGCATCTATCCCTGCGGGACCGTTCCATTACACCCGGGCCCTCCAAGCTTGACAAGCCGCAGAACCCAGCTTCAGTAGTGCTTCATCCTTCGCTGTCTACCGGAACACGCGCTGGGTCTCCAGAGGCTCCAACTCGGACTATTGACACAGGCGTGGCCCCCAAAGTCGTCCGCATGTCACATGAGGCACCCTACAACTCGCCTGAAGTTGAGCCCGAAAAGGTACCATCCCGCACTGTGGTGTAAGTATGCACAACTGCACCAGCTGTGCTCATACTGAGTATGATTTGATAGGGGTCGCCTCAGGGAACACGCCATCCGCTCTCGGGAAGAGAAGGTCAGATGGTATCCCGCTTCAGGGCCTCGTATCTCTACCGTACCCGTACTCCCGACCATCGCCGCCACTGGAGATTTATTCCTCAATTACTATGGTGATCGCCAGCTGCAAGCCTGGATTCGCGCAGATCCCCCGTATTGGGAGAAGATAAATCCAGGCCACGCGCACCCGACGATCGAAGGATACGTTCTACATGTCACTGACGCAGGTGAACCTCGATGGGTTACGAAGGATACCTTTCGTACTTATGTTGGGCGTGACTTGAAGAAACATAAGGGGAACTGAACGGTATGGTGATGAATGTGCCGGTTTTGTACTCGTCGTCATATTTCTCGTCTTCGTTTTGTACTAGTAATGAGACATTCCCGCGCCTCTATCTTGTCTGTGGTCACATCAGCAAGCCTGCAGATTATGTTCAGACGATTGTCCAAGTATACGTACTTTGTTGACAAAGTTGCCGACTACGGCACCCAGATCGCTCTCCCTCAACGGTCGCCGCGACCTTCAACCTCAGGCTTCCCATACGCCATTCCGGCCCTCCCGCTTTCGCTTTCGTTCTCCACCGCCGCGAGCCACGCCCGTTCGTCCCCGTTCTTGTGCAGCTCCATTCGCATCGCCAAGACGTTTCTGGCGCCACCACCCATATGCACTCTGTGCGCATTCTTGCCGCCCAACCTGTTTTCTCGCCTCTTCCTTTCAGACGCACTCTCTGCTGGCTTCTTCGTTCGCCCTCCTCCCATTTGCCACCCTTGCCACCACATCACTTCCAGTCGACGCGCCTCGCCGCCCCTTCTCGTGCCCAAGAAGTGACTGGCCGGTGCTTATATTGGGTATGTCTCATTGCCTCTGCCCTGTCCTCGCCGCGTCCCACACCCTTCGTCGCTGCTCCCTTGTATGCGTGCACTGACCCATTCTCCTTCCTGTGGGCGACTCGTCTCGACCGCGCCTGCGTGTCATCCCGCCTCCTGTCCGTCGTGCCATACGAGTGTGCGCCTTATGCTACTAACACTGACTGTTACAGCCCCGCGCCGGTGATGCCCAATGCCCAATGCGTGGACGCTTCCCTCAATCTGGAGAGCTCGCCCTAGGTCGGCGTTCGCTGCCAACTGGGTGATTCATGCCACGTCGCTGCAGCTCGCCGAGACAGCGCTGGCACGCACAGCGACGCGTGCTGCGTTGGGCGGACGATGCTGGGTACACCGCGTTCTCGCGGGGCTATGACGTCGCAGGACCTGACACAAGTTGGACATCCGAGAGGCGAGCCCGCTACGTGTCGACGATGTATACATCAGCCTCGGTGGGCGACACGGCACCTCCTGACACGTGTACTCGTATATCCCTCGAGAAGGAGGAACAACACCTAACCCACACGTTGGACACAATGCATACCACCCCGCTCTCGAGCCGCTCCATGGCCACTGCTAGTATCTATTTCCAGTCTACGGCGCATGCGGGCGTTTCGCGCACAACCCCGGCGAACTCACCTACGTTGCCATGGCAAGATGGCAAGATCTCAAGCAGCTCGTGCTAGACGAGCACCGACAAAGCCTGGAAGACTTCGAGGCGCAGCGCGAAGCCTGCGCCAGGGCCGACGACGACAAGATAGCTGAACACGGCCCGCCCCCGCTCAAGAGACCGTCAGAGCTTCGCGCTTCCGCCTCACACGCCTTTTCATGCCTACCCTCACCGCCGCGCTTGAGACCCTCAATGTATGGCTGACCCGCGCGGCGGACTGTTCGCGCACGTACGCGCGGGCTGCGCGGACCAGGATTGTAAGCGGCGGCGCCGGAAGGGGGTCGGCTTATAATCTACAAAGCAGGTCATAAAGGTTCGATCATGCAAACACGTGGCCAAGATCTGTCCACTGACCTCGTTCCGTGCAGTGCCGTGGCTCGTCCGGTCGTTCTTTCATTCCGTGCAGTGCCGTGGCTCGTCCGGTCGTTCTGTCATTCCGTGCAGTGCCGTGGCTCGTCCGGTCGTTCTGTCACCTGTGACCTTCTCTTGTGACAGGTTTCATGACCCAATCAAAACTCGGCGGGCCTGAGACTCCAAGCTACGACATGCCTTCCCAGAAAGCAGCGAGTGGCTCAAACCCTTCAAGTGTCCCTGGGCCGGCAGGAAGAAAGAGGACCAGACGCGAACGCATCACAGCCAGACCCACTAGCCCCATCATCGAAATCTCCTCGGACGACGAGCATGTCTCTCCCCCTACGCAGAGGAGGCCACTTGGGAGGGATGCAGAGTCACGGACCTCTGGCTCCTCAACTGCGGCTCACGTCCGCGAAGTTTTTGAGGCTGCGTGTGAAGCCAACGTAGCTCTCCGTCAGGAACATGAACGCAAGACTAGTCAGCTAGAGAAAGAACTACGAACAGCAGAGGATAAGGTAGCCACTCTGCAACGGGAGGCGACCGCTACCGTCCTGAACGAAGACCAGTTGCGAAACGAACGGGACGCCGTATGCGACACCCTTGCCGCACTCCAGCAAGAGCTAGAAGTCGCTCACGCGTTGCACGACCGGGCCACTCAAGATTTACGCGCAGCGGTTGACAAGGGTGCACGAGATGAAGAAGAGCTTAAACGCGCCCACGTTGTACGTCGTCAGTCTGCGGTACTCTGCTGCTATCTCATTTGGTTCTCGCACCTCTAGGAGATTAGGGATCTACATGCTCAGCTGAGCGACATCGGTGAGGGTCGTATGAGCGTGGAGGTAAGCCGAAGCTTGCACGTCACTGTGTATACCCGTCCTGATCTGCGTTCTACAGCTAGTGCGCGACCTTTTTGCCGCTAGTTGGACTTTGGCTTACATGATCTCTAGGTACTTGAGCAAGTTACCTCTCAGCTAGAGGAGCTACAGGGTGCAGAATCGAGAGCGCGAGTAATATTATTCTCTAGGTTCCTCCTTGACTGCCACTGAATTACTCCAGGGTTTCTTTTCCCAGTTGCAAGATATGATAAGCTGCGCGATCTGCATGCGTGTGTTTCGTCAACCCTACATGTACGTGCTCAGTGTCATTCTGAGGGCTCACTTGAGACCATTCACACTTTCCGCGCAGCTTGAACTGCGGTCATACGTTCTGTGAGACTTGTCTCGAAACGTACTTCGACTCCAAATTCGCGCGGCACATTGAAGCCCATCCTGACTTTGTCAACTCGGTCCAAGAGTTCAGGCGCTATCGTCAAGCTCTGCAGCAGGAGAATCTGGCAGATGAGATGCTTCAACAGTATCTCAGGGAAATCGACGCTATGGAGGCCGCCCTTCCGCGCCCCGACTACAATTGTCCCGCGTGTCGTTCTAAAGTCACGTCGAAGCCGTCTCAAGACATTGCATTGAGACACATCTCTGAGCTTGTCGGCACTCATCTTGGCGACCAGGCGTCGGAGCAGGTCCAGCAGGGACATGGGGCACATCGAGGCGATGGAGTTTGGGACCGTTTTTTTGGTTGACATACGCGTTTGCCCGCGCACTAAGCTCCGTGAAAAGGAACTTCGCATACACCTTGTACTATAGGTATCTGGACTGAATTTGTATGCCCCCGCGATCGGCGTTGATCTTGATCTCGGGATAATAACGTGACGACCAAACGCCACCCAGCGGGATTTGCCCTATTGTACTGTTTCCTTCACCACCCATCGGGTACCATCATTGAGGGTATTCGATCGTCTTGTCATTGCAAGGTGAGTGAGAGTTTGCGTATGTCGACGTACTGATAGCGACTGCTCGTTTAGTAGGGCGAACCAATGGAAGGATCAGATCCAAATAGGCGCATGTCCGCCATCGTAGACGGGGAGAAATGATATCTGTGCCGTTGCTCCTCGTACGGCTGCCGTGCACGCAGCTGTCGAAACCCATACGATGGCTCCGAGGTGGTGGGGAGATGGTGTAGTCATTCGACAGTGCTACGGCATGAGCGAGCGGAGAAGATCGTTTCGGAGCTTGAGGAGCGGATCACATCCACGACTTCGGCGGACGTCCTCTCTCGCAATGTTATCCCAACGGAAGCAAGACCTAAACCCCTCGAAACGATCGAGGAGAACACCACTCTCCGGAGCGATCGTCCTGAATCCGCAGATGATTCAGAAGACCTTCCCATCGACTCTTATCTAGACGAGCTCAGGTCTCTCCTAGACATCGTCAGTTACGCTGTCCTAGCCTTCTCAGTCAGCGCCCCTCTCGTGTTTGCGGCGCCACCGTGGTCGATCCCAACACCACCCTCGATCTCAAACTATGTGCCCGACATACCGAATGCTGGGCCGTTGAGGCTATCCACCTCTTCCTCTCGGAACGAAGGTATCCTCACCCACGAGGCTCACTTGTATGGCCTTCTCCGGCTCGTCGACCAGTATTCGCTACCGCAGTCCGCCGCCGTCGAGGCTATACGCGACGCAATCCGCCAGGTTATCACAGATGGCCTACAAGAAATCATGGATATCAAGGTTAGAGAATGGAATGCACAACGGGCAGACCCATCATCCGCGCACGCCAAACTATACCACTATAACGGCAAAGACAGAATTCACATCGATTGTGGCAAGTCGGAGGCACCCGTTTTGTGATCGAATGCTGACAGAAAGTTGTAGCGCGCTATCATCGCAAGCCGCTTGCCTCGGACGACCCAGTATTGGCCACCGCATCTTACATGGTCCTTGTCCTTAACCTTCTGTGTCGCGTATCAAGAAAGAAGTGCGACTTCGTCCTCGCGGCCTTGCGTCTAATGCTCAGCCAGCTGATGGCCCGCATCGGAGACCAAGCCATTGGGCTTGCCCATTTGCCCTCCGACGTCCGTAGCCTCCTTCGAAGATTCGATCTCGACCCAGACGTTACGGCCTACGTCTGTTGTCCTGACTGTTTCTGCCTCTACGATGATTGCACGGGTGCTCCTGATCTCTGCACGTCTACCATCTTTACGGCAACGACCTCGAAGCAGTGTGGCTGCCCCTTATTCGAGACGCGAATGCTGAAGGGGAAGGGGCACAACGTCGCTGTCCGTAAATATCTCCATCAAGACTTCGCTTCCTGGCATGCGCGTCTGCTAGCACGACCCGACATCGAGGCCGCGCTGAAGCGTAGTGCTGCGTCCATGCAGTCCGTCAGCCCGGACGACGATAGAGTCGTCCACGATATACTGGAGAGCCGCTCTGTGCAGGAGTTCATCGGGCCAGATGGTGTGCGCTTTGTCGATGCACCTCAGGAGGAGCTACGTTTCATCTGGGGGCTTGGTTACGACAGCTTCAACCCACATGGAATGAAGCCAGGCAAGCCGTCTGGTGGATCATCTGCGCTATATGTTATTCTGCTCACTTTGCCTCCCGACCTGCGTTTCCTAGAGGAGAACATGTTCCTCGTGGGCATCATCCCCGGCCCCAACAAACCATCCCTAGATCAGATCGACCACTTTACGCGACTCATTGTCGACGACCTACTGAAATTCTGGGATCCCGGTGTCTATTTCTCGAAGACGTCATCCTACGACGAAGGCCGCTTTGCTCAAGGCGCACTTCTTCCGATGATCTGCGATCTCAGCGCAGCTCGCCAGATCTCTGGGTTCGCCGGTCATAGCGCCACATATCTTTGCTCTGTGTGCGAAATACGGCAGGACGAGATTGAGCATATCGACAAGAACTCGTGGACGTACAGGACCGTCGACAAGCACAGAGAGCAGGCCGACATATGGCGCACCCTCCCCGGCACGTCTGCTCAGAAGGATCATGTCAAGCATGGATATGCCCGTGCTACGGAGTTTCTACGCCTCCCGTACTGGGATTCCGTCCGATTCACAGTTGTAGAAAGCATGCACGCGCACTATCTCAACAACCTCAAACACCACATCCGCGACACGTGGGGTATGAGTGCAGACGTCATTTCCGGTGATGGTGCACTTTGGTATGCCAGAAAGGTTCCGCCCTGTGCTCAACGAGATGACGCTGTGTCGTGGAATCGAGTCCTGAGGCATCTGGAGCTGGATCCGTTGGAAAAACTCGTCCAGTTGAAATACGGGCAGCTTTGGCATCTATGTTTTGATCGTGATTTACGACGTGCTGGAACGAAGAGGATGCTGGCTGAGCACCTCGTGCGGTGGGTCAGTAATTGTAACCTGTCATTGCGAAATATGCTCACTGTTTGAACTACGCCCTAGCGAGACGCGGGCGGAGTAGTCGAATACCAGCCTGTGCCGCCGAGTCCTCAGGCTCGCACTGTGCATACCACGCATGCCGCGGAGACTGCGCCGCAGATAGCGTATGTTCGTCTCGAGTTAGTAATTCCGGCGCGCTCACTGCACATTTTAGACACCCAGGTAGTGCCAACAGCGCTGTGTCTCCGCACCAGCAGGTCCCATTCCTTTACAACACAGACGTTCTGTCTTTGAGCGAGGGAAGTGATCACTATTCGCCGTCGCCGCCTACTACTGGAACCTCCACACCCACTGCGATGAGTACCGGCACTGTTCGGTTGACGGCGGCTGCCACCAGTCGATCCGGCTCAATCTCGGCCGCGGCTATTAGCAAAGGTGAACAGGCCCTTCGGAAGGGCAACAAGCGCGCTCCATCCGGTGTGACACGGGATGTCTTGGTAGAGATGTGCATGCAGCGCGGCATTGCTACTGATGCTAAAATGCAAGTCCTATGGGAGCGTTTGAAAGACTGGGCAAGCATTCCTTCTCATCATCTCTGCTCGCCACGCTGATATCCTGTCGTTCCAGCAACACGAGCAGCCTGCCGAGGACGAGGAAAATGGCCCGGAGAGACACTCTGGGGCCTCTTATGTTCTCGGGAGAGATATACTGGAAGAAGTGTGGAGTGATCAGCGCAAGACATTGCTACCGTCTTGCATTGCGCCGGCACCCAACAAGATCGGCTCTCAGAAACGTACACTCAAGGCAGACGAATGGCGTACCCTCTCCACTGTGCATCTTGTTATCACGCTCGTACGTTTGTGGCGTTTTGGAAACAAACGGAGCCAAGCTATGCTGGACAATTACATCCACCTGGTCTCTGCGGTGGCCATTGCGGGCCTTCATTCCACCTCTCGCGCCCATATCTCAGCTTACGACTTCCATTACCAGCGATATTTGGAGACGTTGCTATCTCTCTACAAGGAAGTTCCTTTGATGCCTAGCAACCATATGGCGCAGCACTTTGCGGACATCTTCTTGGATCTGTTTGGGCCCTCACATGCTATTCGAGCTTGGGCAACAGAGAGAGTTAACAATACATTGCATAACTTCGCGAAAAACGGAAAATGGGGTTTGTAATTCTTCGTCCACCGATCGAGTATGCTCATTGATATACTACTAGGGGAGCTGGAGATGACCATGATGCGCCAGTATTGTCGCTCAGCGAACATACGTGCTTTGCTCGCCAGTGACGGGCTTCTGCAAGAGCTCGCAGAGCTTCGGCCACCATTCAACGAGGCCTTCAATTGGGACTTTCGCGGAACAAGGTTGAATAGTATCCTGGGCTTAGGTGATGCAGGAAGAGTGCGAGTGAAAGCTATCGCCAAGCCACTGCATCTGCTTGCTAGAGAACAACAGCTTCTCAAGTCATACCTTAGCACTGAAAACTTCGAAGGTGTGTCGCTCCCCCCATAAATACTAACGTAGAATTGATTGTCTTCTAATAGGCGTGGTCGCGTGCTCCATGCTCCGAACGAAGGCTTTCAATTGCCGGCCTTTTGCCATCAGCCACAAAGACGCCAATATCATCATACGCAAAACTGGACAGACAGGAGCGGACCTCGCGGATGCATCGACGCCCGAGTTCGAGGACACAGCCCTGGCGGCAGCACAGATTGTGCGAATTCTATGGATGAAGAATGGCGGCCGACCCAGCCGATCCAACATCCCGGCCGTTCTCCTCATCGTTCGACGCCACAAGGAACTAGACGCAACTATGACACAGCAGGATCCGTACCGAGGGCTTGGTTTCGCAGTAGCTGGGTGCCTGTTTCTTGCAGGCTACGAGGATTTCGAGATCATTCCCGTCGATTCCGTCGTCTGCCCTTTCGCGCGCACTGAATACAACGCCTCACAGTCTCAGCTGCCAAAAGTCCCAAACAACCTGGTCCACGTTCTTCCCGTAGTAAGAGTACGACACTCTTCACTTGCAATGTATCTTTCTATACTGATGATCTGCCAGGACTTACACTGGATTCCCTCCGCAGATGCAGACAACCTAGAAGATGAGGACGATGGGGTACAGCATTTGTAAATATACCACAGTATTGTGAAACAACGACATAAGCCATTTGCAAAAACGCAGATGCCTACCGGCCGTGTTCGTCGACATATACGAGGGAGGCGCCGTGGCTGCGCTCACCTTCCGGGGAGTCCAAGTCAGCGCGGGGTTCGGAGGAGATGGGTCCCAGGTAGCTAATCAGATACTGAATAGGCCTCAATCAGCAGGAGTCGCGGTGAATGCGTGCTCCTCCCGTAGTATCCCCGATCTCCTCTCCTGCTCCCGCGGCCCGCCCCGGCTTATCCTCATCGTCGTCGTCCTACCTCAGGCTTCTGTTTGGTCGTTGCGCCTTCGCCTCACGCATCTCTTCACGCTCTCACTCGCCGCCATGCTCGCCATGCTCGGGACCCTCTGCCTGCGGCTCACCAGCGTGGCGGACTGTTTGCGCACGTACACGGCGCTGAACCTCGTACATGTCGTGTGGCCTTCCTGGCGAGCACGGAATCACGGAATCAGTCCGTAAGTATCATGCAGTATTCTTGTGTGATTCACTCTGATTTCGAAGTCAAATCATGATCATTCAGAACTGATTCATGTTCGACCATGAGACATGTTCGGAGGTCGAGCATGAAAGGAACATGTTATATTACCGGGCGCGGAATATACTGCTTTTTCGCGACATGTTCGGCGCTCACAGATTTGGCATATACCGGTGACAAACATCCTGAATTTTCGGTCTTGGAAAACCCAGTATATTCTGTTTCCGGAAAGCCGACGACAATGCTATCCTTTTTTAGCATTTCCGTCCCATTTACGGCACGAGATAATACAGAATGTCTTCATCGTGTTCGATACGGGAAGAGGGCACGAAGATGACGTATGTGATTATGATTTTCGACGTCAGAAAACCTTTGGGAAAGTTTGACAATCTTCGGTACGAGACAAGATTGCCTGGGCGGGGAATGTTCGGAGAAGCGAATATTCAGCGCAAACATTGTTCGTACCTAGATTGTTCGTACCCCGCGCATACTACGAAAAGGCCGTCAGGTGCCGCGACTTTTTTTAGGATATTCGGATGTCGCACTCCGTGCGCTGCCCCCGGTGTGTTGTCATCAGTGGAGTACAGTCGTATTCAGAACCCAAATAAATACTTATGTGATATTATTCGGATATTATGATTCTAGACCTAATGTGAGGCTGACGGCCGTGGCGAGGATTGGAGCCGGACGCTATAAATCAGTTACAACGATGCTGTACTACGTAGTGCTGACCGCTACGTCGCTGCGAGGTGGTACGGCACCTGTCACCCAGGTAGACCTGGGGACAGCATGTGGCTATCCGCTGGCTGCCGCCTGTGAGCGAGCGAAACTCAGGTGGCAGTCCACGCGTCTCACGGGGTCGGCTCACGTGGAATCCATGTGTCGTTCGAGGTGTATACTTGACATGCTCCCGTTTTCCAGCGCTGTTTGCTACGGCGTATAGGGCTACCTACTCCATTCAAGCGCTATACGTTGGCTTCAGGGTCGACGTCAAGTCAAGAATTGAATGTACACCTGCAAACTGTGTGGCCTCGGCGTGTCTTGATGGGACGCCACTGGCAGGTCTTGCCACCGCCTGTTCTTCTATTGTTATATTGTGATGGCCCGTCAGTCACTATCTTTCGCTCTTATAAGAATGCTCTTGGTCACTGAGATAGTAGCTGTCCATTGCTTCTTCGAACATGGTGTTTGCATCTCTCAATATGCGCCTCTTAGTACGGACGGACGGGGAACTCAGTGGCACTTTGAGCTGCCTTCTCTTTGAAGGTATCTTCTCGTTCATGTGAGTCAGCGGAGTCCATCATAATTCAATACAGCATAGTTGACTCTGCAACCGAATCCGCAGCTTGTACGGCTGCACCTGCGGCCAAGTGCTCTATTATCTTTCCCGATACTATACTCCAGGTGACCATAAATATATCACAATCCTCGTATGCTACTTTCGCCCCGGGTATAGAGTGCGATGCTCATGAGCCTAACTGGCGTGTCACAGGTTGCATTGCTCTGGTCAATACCACTATGCACTCGCTTGTTCTCACAGTGAGATTGCTCATTGCTTGAGTCGCAGGATCTTGGATACATGCAGGATGATCATGGATTCCATTGTGAGTGCCCGTCCCTGAAACCTGAGTATATCTGGAGCATGTATTTGTTCTTTTTCAGTGCGGCTTGGACATCTTCATCGTACTTCATGGTGGCACATACTCTCTTATCGAGAGAATACCGAGGTTAGTTGAGTCTAATCAGCCATTCGTCCTCTTTAATATGCGTCAATGCACACAGATATCTTCTCGTGAGTCCCTCGTCTCCGGTAAAGTGAAACACTACCGAAGCAGTGTCGGTGGGCAGGGTGACTTGATTACATCTGTGAGGCATCACATTATCTGTCATATTGAAGAGCAAGTACCATCTGACTTATTCTAATAGTGCGCCACCGTTCTCATCGTACAATGGTAAGGGATGCCTGTTATGTATATGACCACTAATGACCCTAACTTCCAAATCCATGGAGTTACCAATTGTACACCATATGGATATGTAAGGATGTTTTTTACTGCATCCTCCAACAAACTCATATTCGCTCACGCCAACTTGAATGTGTACAACAGTCCTTGAGCAAGCGCATAGGAGTCATTACCGGCTGTTGTTCCCTGCGGTACGTCAACGTACAGGATAGCCTGCATGCGAAGTCATGCTGACCTACATCGATAGTTCTTCATCGCGTTGGGCTCATTCAGTATGCGACCCATTTGCAATACTGTGATACTTCCATCGATAACGTTGCTTTCAGTCGCAGGCATAGGTGCGGGGTTGTATTTGACATTCTTGCATCCCGCCCTTAGTTATGAACTATCTTACCCCCTGGCTCAAATGGTTCAGTTGGAGCTATACAGATGTAAGTCATTCTAGGTTTAGGTTCTCGTCTTCTATACTAATTACCCTTCGCCTGTATATGCCATACTCAACAGCCAAACATCAGTTTTCATTCCGATCGCAGTAGCGGAGGCCAAGGCACATTTACGTTTGTGCGGTGCTCTGGGCGTATCTCACCATCTCCTCAGTTCGCGGGACCTTTTCGAGCGGCAACCGCTGCGTGTGTAGATATCTACATAACTGCATGGCTATGCTACCACCTACAAGGTGCAAAGACAGGGCATGCGCGGTACGTCTCGTCTCCGCATAACAAGACTACTACCGATATTACCTATTCACATTCCGGTTTCATCAGGTCCGACAGCATGGTGGCGAAAATAATGAACTACGCGATCACCCGAGGCATCGTGACTTGGTGAGCACACACCGTGCGTTCATGGGGAGCGTCGCACTCTGAACTCTGGGTCGGTCTTTCAGCATGTTCCAGATCATCTCTTTCATTCTCGTCAGTGAACTAGAACTCGAAGTCAGCGATGTGCTCCACACTCAACCATTTGCTCCCAGATGATGGTGGATTTCAAGACTAGATCGTTGTGGTATCTAATCTTCAGCATGTCAGTCAGCACACGTACGTCGTCTCGCCCTCTCACTTTTATAACACGAGATCGACTATGGCGCAGTTTATGCCAACTCGCTTCTCGCCATGTAAGGCTTCCAATGAGTCGCGTCCTTACGTGAAGTCTCATTCATGGTTGCGGCAGGTGGAATGCTCGGCGTCATATCGGCATGGGGTCGAGCGCCGTCGTGAGCGACCCAAATGACTTGGGCACATGGAGGTTCAACCTGGACACGACAACCGAAGGCCAGTCGACTCGGAGTTCGTGATGAATATGTATTATCATGGAGGACCTCACACTAGTGCATTGTAACACACTCTAGTCCGCTCTTGTATTCTCGAGATTATGCCAGTGGTTGCTGGCGTAAAACCTAGACCATCACGGGCTGGCAGCGAAAGGCACAAGCATGAATAAACACTACACAATAATCCGGCTATGCCTTGAGGCTAGCACTTCCACCCGTGCCTCGGCACGACAACCAGGAATTCGTAGCCCTCATGCAGCGCTCCTAAGCTCCACTGACCAGCCTCTTTGAACGTTTGGAGCACACCCAACGGCTCCTCGTGGTCGATGAAGAATTTGGTATAGATGCTGGACACAGCGCCAGCAGGGTGCTCGCCCCCGAAAAGCGACCCGTGCAGTTCTGCCCCTCGGAGGTACCGTATCGGCGTCTGGGCGAGGACGTCGGAGGCGTGGTTTCGGATGAAGTCGAGGTCAAGCTCGCCGATCGAGGTTTCTAGGACGCAAATTGTGAATCAGTACGCAGGTTGGTCATCGGGAGGACTCGGAAACGCACGCGCAAGCCTGGCCACCGCGGCGCACGTAGCCGGATGTGACGAGGCGACACCGAGGACCGAGACGGTGCGGAATGTGTCTGACACCAGCAGGTTGTGTAGAAGGGCAGTTGCAACGCCTCGTCTGCGATATGAATTGTGCACGACGAGCTGCGTTATCCAGCCCACCGTCATCTTCTTTCCCGGTGCTGTAGCTGAGATGGTTCCTGCATCAATAACGATGCGTCTCCTGCTACTATGTTGTCCAACCTACAATGCTCAAAATCCCACGTCGTCGCAAATGCCTGCCCAATCAGCGCATCCCCGACACGGCACGTCGCGAGGACAGTGCGCGCCGGGTCGTCGGGGATGAGCTGATCCTTGAACTTCGGGGTGCTCATCCGAACGCGAGTCCCTTGTGATGTAGACATCAGTCTCAATCCAGGTATCCGCAACTACATACGCACGTACCCGATTTTGAGAACGTGACTAAGGGTCCCCATATCCCGTAGTGAGTGCTGAAGAACACCGAACTCTCCTCGAATTGTTTGTCGCTGACCAGGCTGCCCGGTATGACAGTGAATTCATACCTGACGGCCTCTCTGATGGGCACGTCGGCGCACGAAGAGTCGGATGCAACTGGCATGAGAGATCTGGATGAGTAACAGGTTGGGATGAGTCGCAAACCTGTGTAAAATCATTCAGATACACGCGGTGTCGTCGCCGCGGCGGCACGCAGTACGTAAATTACAAGAAGCCTACCCGAACGTAGCCGCGGCGCGGGCCTGAGCTCAGATTTGTAGGGATTCCATGGATTTGCTATACAGGGCACTGCATAAATCAATGTAGTTCAGACGAAGTAGTGGTAGTAGACTGACCGCAGTGAGCGTCGCTGTCAAAAGGTCGCGTTCTTGAGATAAACCCCGAAGATCCGGGTGGCTCCTCCACCAGATTTCGCAGCAGTAACGCCTGGTTTGCTTTGTTTGTGACACGGCATACGCTAGCCGCATGTAGGTGCGATATATAACGCGGGGAACGCTCAGGATACGCAGGTAGCTCCTTGCTCAGCACCCCTAAGCCTTGCTGAGGACGGGAGTCCTCTGTGATCGCTTGAATTCGGCCCTCGGTGTTTGGATTCTATAGGGCTCTGTGAAAAATACCCCGAGGGCTTTCTTACATTAGTATGTAAGTTACATCACCCCGTGAAGGCTATACCTTACATTGACCTTACACGTGTTATTCATACTTTTTCACGTTTATTAACAGATGGTAACAGAGTGTTATAAACATCTCTATGATGTTTTTCTTACCTTGTAAGTAATCTTTTGCGTGTCAAAAGTGCTGTTCGAGCTGTCCGACGGGATGCACACGGCTCGCGCTGTGCGCGGCGCAGATGGTGGACGGCCAAGGCGCTGGCAGTGTGCCAGGGTAGGACTCGAGGAAATGAAGTTCATGTGCGACTTGTAGCCCCGGCATTGCTGCCCACTTGCGCGAATCAATCGACATATGAGCTGAGTGGAATATTGAGTGGCGAGAATGTATGTAAATCCTGCTCGTAACATGGCTGTGCATTCCATTGATTGTGCTCGTAATTCGTCTGCTGATGTCCGGGGTTGCGCCAGGTGGTGCCAGTAGGGAAAACCCATTCGTCAGCTCAGGCCATCAGCAAAAAGGGCTCGCCAATATCTATGCAGGTATTGGCGAGTCAGGGTTAGGGCTGCCGCGACCTGCAAGACTACCTTATCCATTCGTAGCCATTGATATAGCGGCTGTGGTTAGCTGAGGTGTACCTACAGCGGGCTATGGTGGCCTTGCAAGTCACAGTAATATCCAGTCATATATTGGCGAGACCTTTTTGCTGATGAGCATCACCGGGACTCACAGGATTTTCGCGGCGCCGTTGGGGTTAGGCTTGCAGTCGCCGCAGAAAAGAAGGATTCAAGATGAGCTTGGGTGTCTTCCAAGTCCCGGCGCCTCAGCCACTGGCACCATGCTTGACTCGGTCGCTCCGGACTTACAGGTAAGTACCACATCATATACGGCAAGGTTGGCTATATGGATGTGAGCCCTGTGCATGCTTTCCCGGTATCCCACAGAGCCTGGACAGTGGTACAGACCCTCCTTGCTTTTCTTACATTTCTTACATGGGGATTTCGGCCCGCCGCCGGGGGCGTGATAACATGTCAATAGCATGCTATTAACACGACTTGATAACAGTGTATATCAACGGGGGCCTTCCCACAGAACCGTAGGTCACTTTGGATATCAGGACGACCGTCTGTCTGGCGCCTCCTCAGACACGGCATGAGGAGAGCTTGCATCGAACGTGCGCATTCCTCGCGCTTGAAGGACATAACCGTGTTCCAACTAAGTTTGGCTCGACAACCCCAGGAGTCTATGAAAGGCCTTGCATGCTCCACGTTCGCTCATGAGGCGAAGCGCGCGCTCGTGCGATCCGGGATGGTTTGTCCCTGCCGCGGACAGCATCAGCGACACTCGGAATGAGGTCGATGCGGATTTGAGGCTTGCAAGTTATGGTGGGACCTGGAGGTACATTTGACGCCGAGCTCAGGTGAGCAGTTCGAATTTGACTGGCAAATTGATTTTGGGCGGCGGCACTGCACGGTTCCGACCGAGTTCCGTCTACTAGTTCCAACACTACGTTTTCCCTCATCCTCCTCCACGTTTCAACCTGCAATGACAACACGGCAGCGTTTCACCTACCACCCCCCGCATCCGACCAGCTGGGCCCGGGTACCGCTATTTCTGTCTGCAAACTCTGCACCTGGCCAGAGCTATTCCCGGCCGATGACTTCATCTTGGCATGAGAAATGCACATGGTACGACCTACGACCTACGGTCCCTCAGATCTCAGACCCAACGGCCCCATATTCAATGCCTATGGTGAACAGTAGTACTGGGAGAGGTCGGCATGGGTATCGCAAGGCTCGATAGCGAGGGTAGAGTGGACTTGGCCGACGACGAACTGTGTGCTCTGCGATAAATGGACCGGCTACAGGAGATCATGCGATGGCGACCAGCGCGTGTCGTGATCTACCAACCATATTGGTTGACATTCAAGCTCATGTAGCTTCCTGGCTTCTTCCTCTTCGCCGTGCGACCGAGGGCCACTCTCTGCCCACAACCTCAAGAGCCTCTCCTTGCCGCTCCCAGGAGACCTCCACGCCCCCTCTCTCCTCTTCGCTTATACCCGCTCTTTGTCGTGTCCACTCCCCTCGACTGAATACTCTCTAAACATTTGCGAAACACTTTACGACCTTCTGCTCCCCCATTCACACGGCCATGGTTATTATTGAGAAAGGCTTTGAGAGGCTCATCAACTCGCGCAGCGTCCAAAGCTTCAAGGAGTTGCGCTCGCACCCTCCGCGGCCCCTCAAGAAGTACATTTGGATCTCCCTCGCCAACTGCTTCCTCTTCTTCTCCGCATTCCTCCTCTACCTCCTCGTCGCGCTCTCCACGCCGGTCATCAAGGACATCTTCCTCTTCCGCATCGAGTTCACGCAGGAGGGCGGCAACGCCCCGTCGCCCACCGCGACCGACCTGCGTTTCGGCGTCTGGGGCCTCTGCGCGTACAGCTCGCTTCCGGGCTTTGTCGAGTGCTACGGCCCGCGGCTCGGGTACGACATCCCGCAGAGCATCCTCGACATCGTCGGCTACCAGGACATCATCGACGGCGTCGACGAGGCACTCACCGCCATCCTCGTCCTCCACCCGATCACGGCCGGGCTCGCGTTCGCGACGATCTTCACCGCGCTCTTCCTCGAGTCCCACGCGATGTGCATCATCTCGCTCGTCCTGTCCATCATCACGATCATCGTCGGCGCGCTCGTCTTCGCGATCGACATTGGCCTCGGCGTCATCGGCCATATCAAGATCGCCGCGCTCGACAACTACCAGTACTCCGTGTCCTGGGGCCCGGCGGTGTGGATGGTCCTCGCGGGCTTGGTCTGCCTGCTCGTAGGCATGATCCTCCTGAGTGTCATCGTGTGCGAGTGTTGTGGAGTGCATGAGTTCGACGAGGATGAGGGGGAGAAGGAGGAGACACTGAACGAGGCATAGTGCAGAGGTGAGTTGCTGTCGCGCTCTTTGCTTGGCTGCGAGGTTAAAGGCGGGTTTGCCTGTCTAGGCTCACGACAGAGAGAAACTCACTTGACCTGCGACTTCTTTGTGCTGACTCTGCGCGTCCGCGCTTCACACCCAGGCTCAACGAGGGCTCGCCTCGGGCCCCGGTTGTCTAGTGTTGACCGACGCGATCCATCCACGACCCACGATGACCCTTCACGAATATGCCACGACCCATCACGACTATCGTCCGGGCACGCGGTGGACTGCGTGACCCGGAAGGTTACCCCTTCGACATTGCTTGTGGGCCTTGTGTGCTTGCTTCTTGGCACTGCTCTTGTAGTGTGTAGCTCGGTGTAGGAGTCGACGTCTGTCGCAAAGGCGTGGTCCGTCGGATCCCAGTCCGCAGGCACGCGCTCCGTGGATCCCGGCCTACGTTTGCAATATACCGATGCGGCGATGCCTTCGTAGCCGTTCCTCGATGTATCTGGACGCGCTTTTGTCAGACAACGGGCAACGAGGGGTGTCTCGAACCCGGTCCAAAAGACTGAACGGCAGGCTCAGCTCCAGCTCTAACGGATGCGGATAAATGCCAGCGCATCCATGTACTGACATCACTATGAACAGTTGACGAGGTTTCCTGCCGTGAAGAATTTTATGCGTGCCGCCCGCAAGAAGCTTGAAAGTGAAGGTCACCATCCTGGGTTTGTCGATGGCCCGCATTTGCGGCCCTGTGCTCGTGGTTAATCCCCGACGACTCTGCTGCCCTACACAGGCCAAAGGAAAAAGAGTTGATACAAGCACTGTAATGGGCTTATTGAATGTTCAATTCGATGCGTCATGCCATGTCCTGGTCTCGTACCAAGACATCCCACGCTAGTCTCCGTTGCAGACCATAAAAGCAGGCGAGCTAATCCCACGCGGCCTTCCCACG
Source organism: Fomitopsis schrenkii (assembly GCA_000344655.2). Lineage (NCBI taxonomy): Eukaryota > Fungi > Basidiomycota > Agaricomycetes > Polyporales > Fomitopsidaceae > Fomitopsis > Fomitopsis schrenkii. Next base: position 12,214 of record KE504295.1, on the reverse strand, counting down.
CGAAGGTTCGTGTCGAACCTCTCAGGCCTCTTGGAGATCATGCCCTTTTTGCAGGTCCAAGACGTCGAACCTGTTCTTGTTCACTCGCGATATTCAACAGAAAGATATTTTGCATATATTCCTGATCGCCCCGCTGAACCACGTATAATGCGTGTTCGACGCGCCGACGCCTGACGCCGCGGCGAATAGTAGTGGCAAGCTCGAGCAACATGATGGAATCGCATATAGACGGCTCGAGGCTGCTGATCAATCACAAGACCGTCTTCCCAGCCAAATGCAGCACGCTTCCGTCCCAGTGACATTAGCGAGCTACTTCCACGACTTCAATTGCCCGCGAGACTCCATGGGCGATACCAAGGCTTCGCGCGACCCGGATGGACCGCTCAGTCAGCATTTGACGGTCAGCCGATGATACTTATACGCTGCGTGATAGTTTTGTTCCGGCACTCATCCCACGTTCTGCTTCCTGAGCACAAGACAGTGGCAGTATGGCTGATACCTGGGAAGTTGTCGCCGCAGTGGTTGGGATTTGCGTAGTGTCCATCCTACTGAAATGGAGGTTTGATCCGGTGAGCTTCTGCGCCAACTAGAAGAAGTAATGCTGACGCGCAGTACTAACCTTCGTTCCGTATGCGTACTTAGTTGTACTCGATTCCGACCATTGGACCGTCACTCCCCTTGCTCTCGTACATCGGCGCATTCAAGTTATACAAAGATGCGCCCGGTGTGCTTGCAGAGGGATATGCAAAGGTCAGTGCTGGCGCGCGCTCGAGTATGCGCTTAGCTCACACACTTGTTCCGTTCAATCTCTTAGTACAAGACCTTCAGAGTGGCTATGCTTGACCAGTGGGTCGTAATCGTCAGTGGTGCAGACATGAACGAGGAGTTGCGCAAGGTTCCCGACTCGCATGCCGACTTCGCAGCAGCCGCCAACGATGTGTGCACATTACTTCCTATGCGTTCCCACCCATCCTGACAATCTTTTCTAGCTCATCTCTATTCGGTACAGCATGTCAGAGAACATTGTGAACCACCCGATCCATATCCCCGCCATTCGCGGCCCCTTGACGAAGAACTTGGGAGTTGTGTTTGGCGATGTCGTGGACGAGATCAACGAGGCATTTGCTGATTCTATTGATAGCAAACTGAAAGGCGACGGTCAGTTGTTTCTTGGTCCATATGATGCGAGGTGAGGCTCACACATGCGATCGTATCAGAGTGGTTGGGCGTGAACGTATTGATGACTATGGCCGTCATCATTTCGCGCGTTAGCAACCGCATCTTTGTCGGACTTCCTCTGTGTGAGTGCTATAACTGTTGTTAGATCCTTATCAGCTGTCCTCATCAGATTTCCAGGCCGTAATGAATCATACCTGAGTAGTGTCCGTCAATTCACTTTCGATGTGTCCAGGGCTCGGTTCTTTTTGAACTGGTTCCCAAAGCCTCTGAAGCGGATCGTAGGTCCATTGCTCCCTTGGGCTCGGCAGACAACACGTCAGGCGTCGGTCTACCTCAGGCCTATGATTGACGACCGCCTGAACAAGCTGAGGGAATTGGGAGAGAACTGGTCTGACAAGCCTGTATGTTGGCTTCACTTCTGACACGCACTAACTCGCCCGCTCACTTGCAAGACAGAATGACTATTTGATGTGGGTCATGGACGAAGCCGCCCGTCAAGGCGAGCCTGTCGAAGTTGTCGTCGACGCACTCATGGTCACGAATTTCGCCGCCATCCACACGTCCAGTAACGTGCGTCGTTCAGCACTGCCTCGTGACCTACGACACAGAAACTAACTACCCACGCACTGCAGAGCATCACCCAGGCGCTATACCAACTCGCCGGCAGCCCCCAATACGTCGCATTCCTTCGCGAGGAGGTCGAGAGTGTAGTCAGGGAGCACGGCTGGAGCAAGATCGCCGTTGGCAAGATGTGGAAGCTCGACAGCTTCATGCGCGAGTCGCAACGCCTGAACGGGATTACGCACAGTGAGTCCGACCCGCCTCCCCTCACTCAGAACGTCTTCATAACACATGCCCACTGGCAGTCACCGTCATGCGCAAGGCAAAGCAGGACTTCACGCTCTCCGACGGGACGTTCATTCCCGCGGGGACCGTCGTGGCGGGCGCAGCGACTGCGACACATCGCGATGCAAGCAACTACGAGACCCCGGAGGTGTTCGACCCACTGCGCTTCGCAGATATGCGCTCCGAGGAAGGAGCCAGTATCAAGCACCAGTTCGTCAGCACATCGCCTGAGTATGTGCCGTTTGGCCACGGGAAGCACGCTTGGTACGTGGACGTCGGCGGTAATCTCCTTCTGGTTGTTCACCGGTATTGATTAACGCATTCGTTTTGTAGCCCGGGCCGCTTCTTCGCTGTGAATGAGCTGAAGGTCATGATGGCGTATATCTTACTCCATTACGATATCAAGTTCGATGGTGGGAAAGGAAGGCCGGACAACTGGTCGCGGTGGTACTCGGTCATACCAGCGAACGCTACAGTGCTTTTCAGGAAGCGGCAGGACGTGGCGGTATGAATCGCGGGCGATACAGGCGCATTGTGCATCCACGTATCTAGGACGATTCGATGAGCAAGGATTCGAACTTGTCACGACTCCAAGGCCTAGGGTCTTCCGGATGGTATTCCCTTCTCTTTTACCTTCTGCTCTGTTCCTCCCTATTTCTCCGGTACTATATCGGGCCGGGATCTCGGTCGGGTCATTGCACTCGGCTACCCCTCCCAGAGTGCTCAGTTTGCGTTCATTTGGGAAGTTAGCTGTACCATTGTGTAGCCCTTGATCTAACAAAGCAATATATACTCTTTTTGTGCCAAGATACACAGCTATTGATGAGAACTTTGCAGTGTGGCCGACTAGGTAGGGTGGCCGAGATCCCGGCCTGATATAGTAGCTACCACTGCTAATCTCTTGCATCAACAACGAATGGTCACTACTTACTAGCTACGCTTGCGGTTGTATTTGCCTTTCTATCCACTGTACCTACCTCTGCAACTTTCGAACTACGGTCACGCCCTGCGCTCGCGGAAACACAAGGAGGATAAAATATGTCAACCATATTGGTCGACACCGAAGCTCATGGTGACCTAGCTTCCTCTTCGCTGTGCGATCGAGACAACAAGTGCCTTTCCTTCCCACTGGCAGGAGACCTCCACGCCCCCCTCTTCTCTCCGATTATGTATACCCGCTCTTTGTCGTCTCTCCCCTGTTGCCGTTTCTCATAGGACCGTATAGAGAACTAACAATGAATGAAATCGCCTTGGTCTTGGTCTCTGTCAAACGCGTTACTTACAGACAAATGAGCAGCAAGCTTATATACTACATATGCTGACTAAGCACAAGGCAATCGTCTGTTCGCTTGCAAAATCCTACATCCTCTGGCTCTCCGAACACCCACGAAACACTTTGCGGCCTTCTACTGCCCCGCTTCACCACCATGGCTACTATTGAGAAAGGCTTTCGACTCGTCACTCGCGCAACGTCCAGAGATTCAAGGAATCGCGCTCGCATCCTCCGCGTCCCCCTTAAAGTACATCTGGATCTCCCTCGCAGACTGCTGGTGCCTGGTGCCTCTGTGCCTACAGCATGCTGTCGGGCTGCGTCGAATGCTACGGCCCGTGGCTTGTCTACAACATTCCCCAGAACATTCTCGACAGTGTCGACTACTAGATATCATCAACGGTGTCCATCACGGCCGTCCTCGTCCTCCACCAGATCACGGCCGGGGTCAAGACGATCTTCGCTGCGTTCTTCCTTGAGCTCCACGCGATGTGCATCATCTCGCTCGTCTTCGTGGTCGACATAGGCCCGGCCTCATTGGCCATATCAAGACTGTGACGGTCGAGAATATACAGGATTCAGGGCCCGGCGGTGTGGATGGTCTTTCTGGTCTGCCTCCTTATACGACTGCCATCCCCCCTCAACGAGGTCATCTCTAGGCTCTGCCTAGGGGAGACTAGGTCTGCCTGCTCGTAGGCATGATGCTCATGAGCATCACTGTGTGCGATTGTTGGAATCAGGAGCGAGGGGAACGGGGGGAGAAGGACGAGGCATAGTGCAAAGGTGAGTTTCTATAACGTCTTTTGCTTTATTGCGAGACTAACAGTCGATTTTGCCGACCAAGAGAAACCCACTTTGAATCGCTACTTCTTGGCGCTGACTCTGGGAGTCTGCGCATCCGCGCGCACCTCCAGGCTCAACGTAGGCTCACTCGGGCCTCGACGTCTAGTCGCACTCCGTGAATCCCAGACGACATTTGCCGTACACTCGTGTTTTCGTGGCCAATTTCAGATGCATTTTACGCGAACAATCTCCATCGCAGCAATGAGGACTTTCCTGTCAGTCTCAAAGCGTGGGGTGGCATCAACAAATGTGGACGGCAATCTCACGTCCAATGATTTATCTCGACCACTTCGGGTCCTTCACACCTCCATGTGCAATGCCGCATGGCTCTGAACAGTTGGCGAATTGCTGTAGACGGCTTTATGTGCGCCTTGTTGATATGTGCTGCCCGTAGGAAGCAAGCCGGCGGTTACATATTTTAGGTTTGTCAAAAGGACACATTAGCGGCCCCAGGCTCGCGGTCGATACGTGGCGACTCTACAAAGGTCTCACTGGTAAAGCATGCAACGGGAACCAAATTGTCGCAAGAAGGAAAAAGAGTTGGCGCCTTTAAACGTTCAGTCTGATGTGCGTTACGTGCGGGCGCGATGTTCTCGTGGAAGGTACGCCGCTTTACCTGATTCTGTTCTCGCAAAATCCTTCTATATCGACAAAGAAGCAGTTGCAGAGTTCCCTGCTCGTCCCCTAACCGCGTGTTCGCCCTGCTGACGCGATTTGGTGTAGCGAATAGCAGAGCAATATCCTGAAGCCACATATAGGAGTGCGCAGATTAATCACAATGCCATCTTCATCACTGAATGCAGTAAGTTGCAGTACAATTGCTTTCCATTGGCAACAACGTGTCATCAACATCCTCGGGTTGAGCTGCCTTCGGGGCGCCAAAATTGTGGAACGACGATATCGAGGCTTCGCGAGAGCCGAATGTACCTCCTAGTCGGCTTTCGACATCATGGGCAGTCAGCTCGATGATACTTATATAACGCTGCGCGGTAGCTGCGTCCTGGCACCCATACCTGACTCACATTCTGCTTGAGTGGAAGGCAGTAGCAGCTTGCTGATTACTATGGCTGACACCTGGGAGGTCGTCGCCACAGTGGCTGGGATATGCTTAGTGTCGATCTTACTGCGGTGGAGGTTGGATCCGGTAAGCACCGGCGTGCACATACTAGTCTGCAGGAACTAGCAATACTGACGTACAGTGCTGACTTTCATTCTATCTGCATAGTTGTATTCAATCCCGACCATAGGACCCTCATTCCCTTTGCTTTCGTACATCGGCGTGTTCAAGTACTACAAGGATGCGCCTGGGGTACTTGCAGAGGGATACGCAAAGGTCAGTGCTAGCAGGCCATCGAGTATATGTTGGGCTCACCCAAGCTCGTGCTTTTCATCCTCTTAGTACAAGACCTTCAAAGTGGCTATGCCTGATCAGTGGATCGTCATCGTCAGCGGTGCAGACATGAACGAGGAATTGCGCAAGGTTCCCGATTCACATGCCGACTTCTTAGGGGCCGCAGACGAGGTGTGTTATTTTTTCTGCACTCAGTTCCTGTCCATCCTGATTTTCTCTACTAGCTATTCAGTTTTCGGTACACTTTCTCAGAGAACGTTGCAGACCACCCGATCTATGTCCCTGCCATTCGCGGCCCCTTGACGAGGAATTTGGGAGGCATGTTTAGCGATGTCGTGGACGAAATAAACGAGGCCTTTGTGGATTCTATTGATAGCAAACTGAAGGGTGGCGGTCAGTTGCTCTTGTCCCATATGATGCGGAGTGGGGCTGACACATGGGATGATGTATCAGAATGGTTGGGCGTGAACGTATTGATGGCCATGGCTGTCATCACCTCGCGCGCTAGCAGCCGCATCTTTGTTGGTCTTCCTCTGTGTAGGTGCAATAAGCCTGCTAGGTCCTGTTCGGTAGTGCTGATCAAAATTTCAGGCCGAAATGAAGAATACCTGAGGATAATCCGTCAATTTACACTCGACGTGTGGAGGGCTCAGTACATCCTGAGCTGGTTCCCAAAGCCTATGAAGAGGATCATAGGCCCGTTCCTTCCCTGGGCTCGGAGGGCGACACGTCAGGCGTCGGTTCACCTCAGGCCTATGATTGATGCCCGTCAGAACAAGCTGAAAGTAAAGGGGGAGAGCTCGTCTGACAAGCCTGTATGTTGGCTTTACTTCCGACGCGCACTCACTCGCCCGCTCACCCGCAAGACAGAATGACTATCTAATGTGGGTCATGGACGAAGCCGCTCGTCAAGGCCAGCCCGTTGAAGTCGTCATCGATGCAGTCATGGCATCGAACTTTGCCGCCATCTACACGTCTAGTAATGTGCGTCGTGCAGGTACCGCCGGCGCATGGTCCACTGGCATGGGACAGATGCTGACTACGCACGCACCGCAGAGCATCACCCAGGCACTATATTATCTAGCAAGCAGCCCCAAATACGCGGCAATACTTCGCGAAGAAGTCGAAATCATAGTCAGGGAGCATGGCTGGAACAAGATCGCCATCGGTACAATGTGGAAGCTCGACAGCTTCATGCGCGAGTCACAGCGCCTAAATGGGATCATGCACAGTGAGTACGACCCGCCTCCCCTGAATGGCTTCACAACACACGTCCAGTTTCCGTCATGCACAAGTCAAAAAAGGAATTCACGCTCTCCGATGGGACATTCATTCCCGCAGGCGTTTTCGTAGCGGGCGCATCGACCGCGACGCACCGCGACGCGCGCAGCTACGAGAACCCCGATACATTTGACCCGATGCGCTTTGCGGATATGTGCTCCGAGGAAGGGGACAATCTCAAGCACCAGTTCTTCGGTACCTCACCGGAGTATGTGGCTTTTGGCCACGGAAAACACGCTTGGTATGTGGAATGAGTCCGTGTTTTGGTCATTGATATCGATGGACACCCGCGTGTTGTAGCCCAGGCCGCTTCTTTGCTGTGAATCAGCTGAAGATCATGATGGCATATATCCTACTCCATTACGATATCAAGTTCGACGGAGAGGAAGGAAAGCCAGACAACTGGTCGCGGTGGCACTCGGCCATACCAGGAAATGCTACAGTCTTGTTCCGGAGGCGGCAGGATGAATGAAGAGCGAAGCAGGCAAAATGAGTAACTACGACGGTCCAAGAGGGAAGCGTACCGTCTGAAAGTGTGAGGAAGACTGAATCTATCCTCTCCCATGCCACGCCGAAGGGACCTCTTGTGTGCTCATCGGATTAGAGTAGTAGTCATCGGAGGCCAATCGTGCACAGCGAGACTGGGTAATACTACACAGAGCACATGGCCGCGTGGCACAGATAAGGAGGCAGGCTTACGTGGGTAGGTCAGCGGTGTAGCTACTAGCCAGGCGACAAACAATACGGAGAACAACAAAGGCCGCTGACTGTTTCACATCATGGAACAACGCGAAAAGTCCCCTCTTAAAAATGAGGTCCTGTCTGATCTGGGGAATTCGGTGTCTGCTTACAGGTTATGAACTCTGACTGCTGTCGAGTCAGGCTGACGTATTATCTGCGCTCTGCTAAACTTGCGCATGCGTGCCACTTCCAGTTTGCCAACGTTGGAGGCTCGACAGTGTGATGATGAACGTCGAACATTTCCACTGGGTCAAGAACAACTGTTACAGTGTTAGCAAATGATCATAGAACGCCGATAGCAGTGGGACAGATGGTCATAGAACGCCGTTAGCAGTGGGACAGATGGTCATAATCTTCGAATGAGTACTAGTCTGCCACTGGCAGCGGGACGCGAGAGTGCACATGCCAATCCTATTAGTATGTCTCGGCCATGAGCGGAAAAAAATAAAATAATCAATGCAATTGACTACGTACCTTGCATACAATCGCTCGAGGAAGCAGCGCTCGAGAACAGATCGTGATGAGGACATTCAGGTTGTTGAACGGGACCAAGTCGTCGTCCGAGTCGCCGCCATCATCATCAGGCGCCTTAGCCACGAGTTGAGCGCTAAACAATCAAGAGCTTACTTCTTCCCGAAAAGGTCCTCCCCTTCAACTCCTTGTCGCGAGCACTGGCTTCCACATGCTCCTTGTAGTGTGGTTGCGAAGAACGGGCGACGATGCGACAGTATATAATACGAGAACACCGTGCTATGAGGGTACGCTCAATTGCTCGTTGATCGATCACACCCTCCGAGTCCTGGTGCCTACCCAGTGGCAGCAGATCGTCAGACACTCAACCCACGCCCGATTTTGCAACGCCTCATTCCGGAGATAGCTCCACTTGAAAGAGACCTACCTTCCTCAGTGACTCGAACCCGGGTTTACAGCATGATAATGCTCTTCCGCATTCCCCACTTCGTCACATTTCTTTCTCTGTCTTTTGCGCTCGGTATAGTTTTATACTTGCTCCATTGACTAGCGGCTCATATTACTGCAGCATCCTCCTCGCCGGCGCCGGTTCCTGCTGCCGAGCCCGAACCCATCGACGCGACAATAGCCAATGTGATCGCCGCGAACGAGAATCTCGGATGCTCCGGCCCATCGGGTTGTCTCGCGGTGAGTCTCTTCTGTTAGCATACTCACTCGAGCAATCATTGACTGAAACTGGAGTAGGCGCAAAATAGTAGTGCCGCTGCAGATCTCTACGCAACCTCTGGCGCACCCCATTGTGTAGACAGTCCAGGCGCCTTCACCAAGTTTATGTTCACTGCTGCCGCCGTTCAGGCGGACTCTCTGCTTCGACCTTGTTGTAGACTAGAGTCACTACAAGAGAGCGTCAAACTATTTCATTCTACGCGAACACTTCCGACCTACCTGCCCATGCCCTCGTTTTCTCTCAGGCTTATGCTACTAATCACGGACAACTTACTATCTATGGACGGCCTACCGCATGGTGCCGGAGAAGAACCGTCGCACATGCAGAAATGGTGTGCGGCGGCAGTGCGTGGATGTGGCAGTGTTGAGGTGATGCCCCATCTCCCACCCACGCAACCCATTTGTTACCACCATCCCGGCGGTGAGTCAAGGCGGCAGTAAGCCCCTGCGTCGCAGCGTGCACGTGAGGAGGTGACGTCGTCGACTTGCCAGGTGAGAGACAGTCCCCTGCCAGTACTCTCACTGCTTCAGGCTTAGATGGTAGGTGCCTAAACGGCACCAGAGGAGCAGACGGTCGGGGTAGGGGTTAAGCCCCCTAACGAGGACTTTCGCAGGTCCGAAACCGCTGCCCCTCGTCACCCCTCTAGCATCCCTCTCGGCTGGATGTAACGCGAGTCTGATCCTCGGAGAGGACTGTCTGACATCGCATGAAGGGTGTGGTCAGCCTGGCTACAGTTGTCCATAGACGTTGTCTAAGGGCCCGAGGTACGAGGGCCCTTGAGACGGTGAATATGACATGACTCACTATCACCATCGCACTCTTTCTCAACTCATTATGGACTATCCTGCTACATTCAGTATGTACTCATTGTAATGAAGCATGTGTCCCTTGTTTACAACCACTCATTGCGCCGCCTGTGAAAGGAGAGGAGGAAGCCTGGAAGGGCTCCCGCACACCGGGAAATTTGAAGTCACGCTATGTCGCGTATTGTCACGATGTCGTGGTCGTCACACGTCTTTTGTGTCACAGTCCTACATTGAATATAATCTTTAAGTTCCGCACGCTCTCCCACCATCAGTAGCACGGAATTGTAAACTATCCGCCTGCAATGAACGTTAAAACAAGTCAACATTGAAATTTCTCGCGTTTGGATCTGTTGCGAGCCGTGCAGAAATTTTGAGGTTTGAACGACTCAGAGCTGGTACGATCACTACTATACAACAGGCCCAGCCCGACTGGCGCCCTATCTGTAACAACTGGCACCCGCGAAAGGTGCGACGGCCACCCAGCACCTCCATAGTGTTCTGCGTGATCTGCTTTACAGCATGCCTGCCATACATGTGCCAGATGTGAGCCACCACATTTTCTTGCGTGTTCACTTTCGCTCATGACTCAAATCCAATCGTGCTGTCCTATTCAACAGTCTTATCGTTGACCAACCGTTCGTTTCAAGGCTCCACCGATGCCTCTTCCACCATAGGGACCTGCCTCCAACGTTCCGCGCATCCAATAGCCATGTGCGCCCAGTAAGCTGTCTTTCGTGTTCTCAACATAGATGCAAGAAGTCTCGTACTCGAGCGCATCACCTGTCATGTGTCTTGCAAACTATACCGGCTGTCCTGATGACTGCACCCGCTGCCTCCTACGCCCACACTGAGAGATATATCAAGGTGCTTATTTCCAATCCTGAGCGACAGATTGTTTCAAACGAGATGTTTGATTCATCGTTCGACCCAGAGCATGAACTTGCAAGCATGATTATGGCCACTGTGAAATCACAGTTGTTGGAGAGTCGTTGAGGGAACATGGTATGCCCCGCACTGTTATGAAAGCTAAAGCTGGTCGGAACCAGTGAGTCGTTGAATGCACAGCGTTGCCCTTGTAGTGATATCCCCAGCATCACCCTAGCATCAGCATCACCTGCCATCAGCTTCTATTGGTTTGCGATAGATTGAACAGTGCTTCTGTGGCTACATGTATGAAAATTTCCATTGATTCAGGTGCAGAAGGTATGAAATAGCATGTAAGACAGACGAACCCTGCAAAGTGCCGCCCATCACAATGGCCCCATTGCGAACACGCGCTCGCGTATTCATTCTCGTCGTCTCCCTTTTCTTGGATTCGATTCATGCCAGTCTCCCGCCAACCAACAGGACGATTGACGACACATACGGCGATTCGGTCACCGGGAGTTTACCCTCTTATTCGGGGTCTTGGAACATCGGCCAGGACTGTTCCAGCTGTGACGCTCAACCAAGTGCAGCGGACGCATTCAGGGGCTCGTGGCATGATGCTACGACCCAGACCAATCCGAATGACGGCGCGCCGAGCACAGTTACCCTCAGCTTCCAAGGTATTTGTTCGCAACGTCGATGTGAATGTTGCTGAGTGAGACGCATTATAGGCACTGCAATATGGGTATATTGCATTCTTGTCGAAATCGCTTCAACAGAGTACGCCTCCTACTTTGGCAGCAACATCAGCTTCGAATTGGACGGTACCTTGGAGGGCACATTCATCCATGTACTGGACAATCCCTGGAGCGCTGTGATTCCACTGCGTCAAGACCTTGGGGATCAGAACGGCGGATATTCATACAACCAGACTGTGTTCAGCAAAACCGGGCTTCAAAATCAGGATCATACATTGGTGATCACGCCAGTAAGGGGAGCCAATGCGTCTCTTCTGCTCTTCGACTGGGCTGAGTATACGTGAGTGATAGCTGGCCCCTTCGTGAACACGACCTGGAGGCTCACTGAAATAAGATTTGTTGAGCTGGATGACGTCAAGTCATCTAGTCCGGCTGTAACAACTACCATGGCGCGCTCTACAAGTACGGGCCAGAGCACTGCCGAACAAACTACTAGCAACTCCTTGGGGCCAGGCGAGACTGGTTACTCTGATGGTGAAACCCAATGGAGCAGCGGAACTCCGCACTCAGCTACTACAAGCCACCAAAGCACGACATCCACTCTCACTAAAGCCTCAATTCTCTCCACGAGCCGGGGTCCTGCCTCGACTTCTAGTTCTTCCACAGGTCGAAACCCTACCTCGAGTTCTACTACCTCAAGTTCTACTACCTCGAGTTCTACTACTCGAGCGGTGGCGCGCCATCATGGTACACATCTCTCCTTACCTACTACTAGCCTCTTACTGACGACTCTGACGTGTACCCTAGTCGGTCCCATGGTGGTCGGCATAGTAATCGGTGCAGTCGTGTGTTGAAGGAGTGAAGGGAAGTGGCGTGAAGGCGGTGAACGAACCTGAGGGGAGACTGCTAGAGGGAGGAGCCCGTTAGGCACACGGGAGAGAGCAGGAAGGAACGATACATTAGAGGGTGTCGAAGCCCGGTATATATACATGAGGGGAGACCATCAGGTGATCGTACAGTAAGCGTATCACATGGTGGTCGAGTCATGATCAGTCAGCGTCGTAATCTACGTGAGTAAGCGTTAGTAAGACGGAAGCCGGAACACCGGGTTACCGGTAATATCACATGCCAAAG